>JAKUCV010003405.1:15389-60762 GCA_028386065.3 Turnera subulata | reverse complement strand
CGGGATATAGGAGACCAAACTATGAGGACTGTGATGAAACTTTGGGGGATCTAATATGTATGTGTTTATATTGCATGTTTTTGAGAGAAAAGCAGGGTGCTTGTTAGATCTAAGGATGGGCGACGAGAATTTTGTGGCTAAGGCAACATATGGTTGAAAATCTAGGAAGGCTTTCTTATAATTATCTGATATGAAATTATACAAACTTTGTGATATATGATTTAAGTTTCTCCAGCAACATCCAACTTGATAAAAGTGAAAAGAAACATCAACAACCAAGAAGGAAGACTTACAACTTGGAAGGTTATTACCACTAATTCATGGAGGATTGGTGTATAGATCCATCCAAGCTTGATAGAAGATAGTGAGGGCAAGTAGAATACAGGCGAGTCAAAGAAATTTCTAGTAATAGTGCTAATAGCCTCTTACTCCACTTTTGTCAGCGCGAGTAATTGGCGTGATTAAATGAGTAATTAGTATAATTGGGAATGATTAGTGTGATTAGCAGTAATTAGTGTGATTGGGAATGATTAGTATGATTAGAAGAGATTAGTGTGATTGGGAGAGATTAGTGCGATTTAGCATCATCAATGCTAAATCGGAATCAATTGTAATTAGTGTAGATTGTTTTCTTCCATTTATAGTTATAGGAAATTATGTATAAAAGGATTGCCTTGTGAGCTAATAAGATCATCTGAAAATTCCTAAACTTCATTCTTTTTTGTTCTTCTTGTTTTAACATGGTAGCGGAGTAGGTTGTTCAACATAGCTCTTTTTCTCTTTGTTAAAATTCTGGTAAAGAATATTTGGTTCTTACAAATAACAAACCAAAAGACAATCACGATTTCTATTCCTTAAAACAATATGGGAGAAATCGTGGAAAAAACTCTTGCCAGGGATCCTTCTCGAAAATCTCCACAGACAGAGGAAAGGAGAGCAATGGTTTCAGGTCCAAAACCAGAAAACACTGGTGAGCCCATTGCACATGTTGTTCAAACAGGTAACAAAAATCATGCTTTTGCTCATTCTGCTACTACTTTGAATAATACATGGATAATTGACACCGGTGCTACAAACCACGTGACCAATAACTCCAGTCTTTTAAACACACTTCATCCTTCCAAACACAAGTCCATATCCATTGCCAATGAAGGCACTTCTCAGGTTATGGGTGAAGGCACTATCACCTTCTCTAACGATCTCACTTTAGACCCAGTGTTAATAGTTCCCTCTCTTGCCTATAATTTGTTGTCAGTTAGTCAAATTACCTTTCGTTTGTCTTGTACCATAACTTTTTGGCCTTCTTATTGTGAGTTTCAGGACATTCCATCCGGGAGGATTCTTGGTCGTGGTACTAGGCGGGGTAAACTGTACTATCTGGATCTTCCCAACGAGACGAGAATGTGTCAAGCAAACTCGGTGAGTAGCTCGGTACAAAGAAAGGAGAAAATTTGGCTTTGGCATCGTTGTTTAGGTCATTTGTCATTTGGGTATCTTAAAAAATTACGTCCCCAATTGTTCACAAATTTGAATGAGTCTGACTTTCAGTGTACTACCTGTGAACTAGCCAAGCGTCATAGAACTTCGTATTTGCCTAGTTTCAATAAAAGTGACGAACCTTTTGCAGTCATTCACTCTGATATTTGGGGCCCTGTCAAAATTCCCTCTCTTTCAAAAGCCCGTTACTTTGTCACTTTTGTTGATGAATGCACTCGTATGATTTGGGTGTCCTTACTCCAGAAGAAGAGTGATTTGTTTCTAGCCTTTAAAGATTTCTTTAATATAGTTCAAGCACAGTGTCAAAAACAAATCCGTGTTTTACAATCTGACAAGGGTACAAAATTTCTTGAGTCAGCCTTTGAGGATTTCTTGAAACCACATGGCATTAAGCATTAAACCTCCTGTACTTATACACCCCAACAAAATAGCCTAGCGGAGAGAAGAAACCGTCAGTTACTTAAGGTGGTTCATGCCCAGCTTTTTGGTATGAATATGCCTCGGTTTTATTAGGGAGAAGCACTTCTTTCCGCTGCGTACCTTATTAATAGGACTCCTTCTAGTGTCATAGACTTCCAAACCCCACTCTAGAAACTCCAATCTTTAGTCAACATTCCTCATCTTCTTAATATTGAGCCTCGTATCTTTGGATGTATTGCTTTTGTCCATATCCCTAAACCACTCCGAACCAAACTTGATCCTTGTGCCACAAAATGTGCCTTTATAGGATATTCCAAAACCCAAAAGGGGTATCGGTGCTATGATTCCACTACTAGGAAGCTATATGTTACCCTTGATGTCACCTTCCATGAAACTGAACCTTTTTATCAAGAAAGAACTGGAGAAAATTCTCTTCAGGGGGAGAGTTTTGGAGAAGAGAATGACTCATGTTTGTCAGATTTACCATCTGTGCCGAATGGTCCGATATTAGAAGAAGATATATGGGTTATGATACCACCAGTTTCGGCACCATCTGAGCCGCCGAACGCTCCAGTAGTACCACCAGCTTCGGCACCATCTGAGCCATCAAATGCTCTAACAGTACCACCAGTTTTGGCACCATCTGAGCCCAATGGTCCAGAACCAGCTTTTGAGGGATAAAGTCCCGAAAGTACAGAGTTTACCCCGTCCATGCCATTGGCCATTGATCCATCCGAGGATGTCTCACAGGAGGTAATTTATGATTCTATACCTAGATATCCATCCAGAAGTAATAAGGGTATTCCAAAAAGACTCTATGAACCAGACCCTAAAGTAAAAACCAAGTACCCAATTAGCAATCATGTATCCCATCATAGGTTAGCAAACCCTTAAGCACTTGTTGTTGATCAATTATCTGCTGTATCTATTCCTAGTAGTGTGCAGGAAGCTTTGGCAGATCCAAGGTGGAAGAAGGCGATGGAAGAAGAATTAGATGCCCTGAAAAAGAACGGTACATCGGATCTAGTTCAACTACCTCAAGGAGTCAGGGCTGTTGGGTGCAAATGGGTGTAAACTATCAAATTAAAAGCTGATGGAAGTATTGAGAGATTCAAAGCTCGACTGGTTGCAAAGGGGTACACACAAAAATTTGGAGTGGACTACCAAGAGACATTTGCCCTTGTTGCAAAATTTAATACTATTCAAATCCTTCTATCATTGACAACAAACTGAGATTGGCCTTTACAACAATTTGACGTCAAGAATGCCTTTGTTAATGGGGATCTAGAAGAAGAAATATACATGGAAGTGCCTCCAGGAATCCGGCAGGGTTCGAGGAATCAAGTTTGCAAGTTGAAGAAGTCCTTATATGGACTGAAACAATCACCAAGAGCATGGTTTGGAAGATTGTCCACCACTATGAGAGAGTTTGGATACCGTCATAGTAACTTGGACTACACTCTATTCATAAAATAAAAAGAGGGCAGATTGACAGCATTGATAGTGTATGTTGATGATATGGTCCTGATAGGAGATGACCCAGATGAGATGAAGGCTTTGTCGGAATACTTGTCTACCAAGTTTGAGATGAAGGATTTTGGGACAACTGAAGTATTTTTTGGGGATTGAAGTGGCCAAGTCTGAATGTGGAATTTTTCTTTCCCAACGGAAGTACGTGTTAGATCTTCTCAACGAAACAGGTATGCTCTCCTGTAAGCCTGCTGAAATACCGATTAAGGTGAATCATAGACTACGAATATTTTCGGATCAAGTTCCAACGGACAAGACTCAATATCAACGTCTAGTCAGACTACTAATTTATTTGGCACATACAAGGCCAGATATTGCTTATGCTGTGAGTGTCGTCAGCGAATTCATAAACTCACATAGTATAGAACATTTGGATGCTGTATACCAAATTCTTCGGTATCTTAAGAAGTCTCCTGGAGAAGGTGTGCTGTTCTAAAAAAATGGCAGTTAGGAAGTCGAAGGATACACAGACTCAGATTGGGCCGGTGATCAGACTACTAGACGTTCTATGTCCGGCTATTTTACTTTCATGGAGGGGAACCTTGTCACATGGAAGAGCAAGAAACAAAAAGTTGTTGCCAGATCTAGTCCTGAGGCGGAATATTGAGGAATGGCCCATGGTGTTTGTGAACTATTGTAGAATAAAGGTATCTTGGAGGAGTTGGGTGTGATTCATTCCATGTCTATGAAGTTACATTGTGACAACAATGCAGCTATCGAGATCGCCCATAATCCGGTTCAACATGATCGTACCAAACATGTAGAGGTTGATCGTCATTTCATTAGGGAGAAGCTTGATCAGAAGATTATAAGCTTCCCTTTGTTCTAATCGGAAGATCAGTTAGCTGATGTTCTCACAAAGGCAGTCACAGGCAAAACATTCCACAAAATAGTTGACAAGTCGGGCATGATTGATATCTATGCTCCAACTTGAGGAGGAGTGTTAGCACCAGTAATTGGTGTGATTAAATGAATAATTAGTGTGATTGGGAATGATTAGTGTGATTAGTAGTAATTAGTGTGATTGGGAATGATTAGTGTGATTAGGAGAGATTAGTGCGATTTAGCATCATCAATGCTAAATCGGAATCAATTGTAATTAGTGTAGATTGTTTCCTTCCATTTATAGTTATAGGAAATTGGGTATAAAAGAATTGCCTTGTGAGCTAACAAGATTATTAGAAAATTCCTAAACTTCATTCTTTTTTGTTCTTCTTGTTTTAACAACTTTTGTATTGTATGATCAATGCATGATTCATTCCAATTTCATGTAGTTTTCTTGATTCCTTGAGAAAATTACTCTTTTTTACCACCTCTTCCATGAGTCTATACTAAAGTCATCCTTTTATAATTTTACAAGTTGGCACCTTATGCACACAACTCATAATAACTAATTTCATCAAGAAAAACTTATAATAACTAATTTACACTACATTTACATTATTCCTTTATTGGTCATAAGCCCATTATGCTGCTAAAATCGTCCAGCCCAAAAACTATCGCTTGCTTAACGAACCTCTAGTTTAGGTATCTGGGCCAGGCTGATGCCTGTAATTATATCAAAGCCCAATGATAAAAGAACCGGATTTGTAGATTAACACGATGGAATTCGAATTAAAAGAAAAAGACAAAATTTCATTTAACACACTTTAACTTTAATGGAGTATCAATTTGGCCATTTAATTTTTTGTTTGAACATTTTAACAATTTAATTTATCTTCTCATCACAATTAAAGCATTCTGCTTTTTTTTTTAAAAAAAGGCATGCCGTTACTTCTCTGTTAGTGTTGGCACTGAGCTACCTTAAAGATTCCTAAAAAAATTATGTTTGGTAAATATAAGTTTAAATCTTTTTATTTAATATACTTTACCTGTTAAACTTTTAAAACTAAACGGTATCTGGCTCGATAAGAAAAAAACCCTATTTACTCTTTTCCAACAATTCTTCTCTCTCTCAAAACAACAATTCTTCTCTCTCACTCAAAACAAAAAAAAGTGCGAGAAGACATTTGTGCGAATAGAAGTTTAACAACAGCATGGGCAAACCTGTAAGTTCTACTGCTCTCAATTCCTTTCCAAGACATGTATACTCTGTTTTATGCTATTCTAATTTGATTGATTATACAAAGGGATAACTCAAAGTTTACGGCCAATTATGAAGGCCAACTAACATACTCTGTCATATGCCAATTTGTTTGGCGAACATATACATCCAAAAACTATATATAAATACTCATAGAGACTAGTAAGCAATTTACTTTCTTTATTTCTTCCACCGCTTCCACCCACCGTTTGCTCTCGCCCGAAAACTCTCTTCTAACCAGGCAGCCCCAAACTCTCTTCTAACCAGGCTAGGGGCTGCCGTTCGGGATCTACCCGACGGCAAGCCTCATGAGCTTTTTTTTCTTACTTTTCCTCTGCTTTATAATAAAGTGGTAGATCTTTGTTGTTTTTTAAGTAATTTGTTTATGTTTCAGTACAGTTTTCCAGGAATGCTCCTCGTGATACATCATAGACGCTACAATAATCTTTATTATCACGTCGGTGTCGAAGATCTCCTCTCTCTATTGCAGGATCTGCAGTTTTTTTCAAATTTAATGGGACGGGTCTACCCAATTTTTATAAAAAAAAAACCCATAGATAGACGCCAAAAACTAGCAATTGTTTAAAAATGGAACCTGTGACAATCGGTATTTGTATATTGGATTCTTTAAGAATTTGTCGTTTTGCCAACCAAGAATTATAAGGGATTTTTTTTTTTTCTAAAGTGGGTTTGTAATCACATGTTATAGGGTATTCTAATTTTGATACTGCAATGCTGTCCGAATTGAAGGGTTTCTTTTCTAAAGTTAATAATAAAATGATGTTTTTCTTCGAAGTAAAAGGGATGCTTTTCCGGTGTTACAGGGTATTATTTTATAAACAACCTAACTCTCTAGTATAGTATAGTCAATATTTTGCTGGGTTTGTTTATAGGTTTGTAAGTGAAATGTGGCAAGCATGTGATTATGTACTTTTATATTGTAACCCTTGTCAGAGACTTTGATGTTTTTTATAGATTTCCTGCTATTAGTTCTTACTTTTTAAAATCTAGTCAATTTAATATGTTATCTAAAATCCACATTGACTTTCTTATTTTGTAGCGGCGTTCACAAAAACGGCCTCCGTTATTCGATCTAATATTACATTACGGAGGAGGGACAAAAATTGAGTGGGGCGGACGAAATGAATGTGTTGGTGGACACCAGAAGACATTCTTCAATTTAAAGCAAGAATCATTTTGTAAATGAATGTGATGATGCACTGAAAAATTTGGTCTGAACATATTAGATATTAAAGGATTCTGTTATGTGCCATTTGGATGTGATTATAATGGTTGGAGGAGAGATTTGGTGACTGATAAAGATTATGCAGATTTTCGAACAAAAATTGATGATGCATTATTGAGATTTATGAATGTTTATGTGCTGCATACTGACAGTCATAATAATATGGAGTCTTTTGGAACATATAAACCTTCTAGTGTTGAGGCTGATGGCAATATTCGTGATATTGAAATACAATACTGCGATAGTCTTGTTCCTGGTGATAGTAGCATATTATTTGAGGAGGCTAATAGTGAAAATGGTGACGAGATGGATAATGAAGCTATTGATGGGAATGATAGTGTTGAAGATGAGGAGGTTTCGGACAATGCGGATGACTCAAACTTTGAAGAATCTGGATATTTCAAGGTTGGTGGAGATATTTTGGAAAGCCAAGTTTTTGGTGAAGTTGGAAATGACTTATCTGATCCAATGACACAAGTTCGTGCATCCATCTAATCAGGTGCAACCAAACATGCCTAACTTGCATACAACTGCCTTTCAACCTAATTTTTTAGGAGTGCCTATGAATGAAATTTCAGAAGATGACATTTGTGCATCAGACCAGCTTGAAACTCCACTTGGGTTAGATGATGAGGGGTGGCCAAACAAACATCCTCAATTTGATCCTGAAGCTTATATGGATAGTCATCCTTTCAAATTGGGCATGCAGTTTAGAGATTACAAAGAATTCAAGGCCGCCATCATAATGTACAAGCTGAAGAATGGATTTGAGTTAAGGTATATTTCCAATGAGTCTAGTAGACAGAGGTTAAAATGCCTAGAGGGATGCAAACGGCATATATTTGCATCGGTAAGGCGGAATGAGTGCACTATGGTAATTTGGACTCTAGTAGATGTTCATTCTTGTGTAAGGGCTAACGGTACCACACAGGTTAGTGCCAGGTGGATCTCCCAAAAGTACTTGAATAAATTTAGAAGGGATCCAGAAAAGAGTGCGAAAACTATCATGGAAGAGGTTCGGGAGGACTATCAAGTAAACATTTCAAGAATGAAAGCATATAGAGCCAAGAAATTTGCAAAAGAAGCCATTTTTGGAACTGAAAGTGAGCAATATGAACGATGTCGAGACTACTACAAAGAGCTTGTGAGGGCTAATCCTGGGACTTCTGCTTGGGTTTATGTGGATAAGCCCATACCTTATTTCAAGAGACTATATGTTTGCCTGGATTCTTGCAAGAAGGGATTCAAACAATTTTGTCGTCCTATTATCAGTTTGGATGCATGTCATCTGAAAGGAGAAGTTGGAGGACAGATTTTGACTGCTGTTGGTATTGATGGAAATAACGGCATGTATCCAATTGCCTTTGCAGTCGCTGAAACAGAGAGCAGAAATACATGGTCATGGTTCCTCCAAAATCTTGTGCGTGACATTGGCTCTATAGATGAATATGGATGGAATTTTATTTCTGACCAACAAAAGGTAAGCTCATATTTTTTTCCCAATTTATTGTTTATTTCTAGTTTTATAATTTTATTTTTATAGTTTGTGCATATTTTTTTGAATAGGGACTTGTCCCAACAGTGGAGGCATTAGTACCAGAAGAACACTTGAGGTTTTGTCTGCGTCACTTGTATGCTAATTTTAAGAAGTTTCCTAGAATAAAAATGGGTTAATGGTATAAATGGTACCCCGAGTTGTTTAAATTCGTCAATTGTGTACCCCGACTTTTTTTTTCGTCAATTATGTACCCGTACTTTGTGAGTTTGCGTCAATTGTATACCTCGGGCAGCCCTTTGATGACGTGGCGTGCTGCCCATTAATGGTGGATAGCAATTTAGTCTCTGAGTTTTTAAATTAATCATATAAGTCCTTTATTAGTATATAATTTAGTCCATATATTTTTTTATTATTTAGAGTTAATCCTTACTATTATATGTAATTATTATTTACATAATATTTGATTCCTAAATTATTTTTAGTGTATAATAATATTTTTATTAAAGTAATAAGCATATAATTATTTTTTTACAATAAGTTTTGTAATGCACAACTAGTTATATTTATAAATTAATGTGTACATTTTACCTAGTCATAAGAATCATTCAATTAAATTAACTAATTGTAATAATTTATCAAATAAATTTTAATTGAATGATTCAATATATAAAAGACATGTTTTACTTTATTTATTCTAACAATATAAGAATTTAAATTCAGAAAATAATATAAAAGGAGACCCACTTACCATGTATCATAATAATATGACTTTTGAAGAATGAATTCATGGCCAACAATTAGGAGCACTTACAAAGTTAAGAAATATTTTAAGCAAAAAAAAAAAAAAAATGTCAACTATTAATTTGTACATGAAAATTATTAAATTTGATGTAACTAACTATATATAATAAATTATTATTATTATTATTATTATTATAGGAGACCATTTTATAAGAGTATTGAATTTTTTAATTTCTTTTGTGATTAATTATAATTTAGTAATATAATTAATTTAATTATATGTAAAAAATACAATATTAAATATTTCACAAGTAATAATTATATATAACACTAAAAATTTACATTATAGTATTATCGTTCTAAAGAAGGATTTGAATGAGTATAAATAAAGTTTTAGGACTTAATTGTATAAATTCTAGTGGACCTACATGATTAAATTCGAAATCTAATGAGCAAACTAACACAACTTATTTGCGGGCAGCATGCCACATCATCAAAATGCTGCCCGGGGTACACAATTGACCAAATTTTAAAAGTACAGGTATATAATTGACGGAAAAAAAAGTAGGGGTATACAATTGACGAATTTAAACAACTCGGGGTACCATTTATACCATTAACCCAATAAAAATGAAGGATATGATGCACTCGGCAGCGATGCAAACAACTAAGGCATCTTGGGAAACAGAGACGAGGAAAATTCTTAAGGAAAATAAGGAGGCTTTTGAATGATTGATGAAGTTAGACACAAGCAGGTGGTGCAAGCATGCATTTGATCCACGAACCAAGTGCGATATGTTATTGAATAACCTGTGTGAGACATTCAACTCCAAGATTTTAGATGCAAGGGAGCAACATCTTCTTACATTGATGGAGATGATCCGAAGATACCTGATGAGCCGGATTCCAAAAAATTAAATAGAGATACAATGATCAAGTATGGTGGTCCTATTTGCCCACAAATCCAAGCAAGATTAGAGCAAATCAAGAAGGATAGTAAATATTGCCATTGTCTTCCAGATGGAGCTGATCTATATGAGGTTCGTCATGAAGATAAGCAATTTGTAGTTGTTCTTGGTGCAAAAACTTGTAGTTGTTTTGCATGGAGCTTGAATGGAATTCCTTGCAAGCATGCAGTTGCTGTCATTGGATGGCTTAGAAGGAAAACAGAGGCATACGTCGATCCTTTTTACCATACATCCACATACATTAATTTGTACAACATGGTTATTAATCCTACGCGAAGTAGTGATGAGTGGGAAAAGTCTGGTGGAGGCTCTGTTCTACCACCAATCAAACATATCCAACCTGGAAGGCCACCAAAAAAGAGACGGATCAAGGACCCTGACGAGCCTCGTAATCCATACAAGTTGGAAAGGCAACAAGATACAGTGAAATGCTCAAACTGTGGTCAACACGGACATAATATCAAGACATGCAAAAGACAAAGGCCTAATCATTCACAAAGTCAGCAAGGATCAAATGCCACACCATTAACAAGTGAGCCGTATGACGGCAATACTTGTAATAGCCAAGCAAATGCGACTACAAAGAACACAGAAAAGGTATCCAAATTTTTTTTTTCTTACTGCTATTCGCTTGAGTTTATGGTTTGATTGTTAATGTCTACTTTGTAGGGTATCACTTATAAACGTATGGGTTTTAGAATTCCAATAAATCCTCCAGCCAAAAAAGGAGGTGCAAGGAAAACAATTCAACTATCCAGCTTGGTAAGTGGAGTGAATTTGCAGCAATTTTTTTTAATATGTTATTTATATGAAATATATACATTTATTAATCTGTCACTCATTGACAAATGTCTATTCAAGTAAGTGTCACTGGAACTACAATTGCAAATGAAGGTGCTAGTGGATTCCAATAATCGAATTGATTGCTGCTGTTGAAAATTCAAACGGTTGAAGTGAAAATGATAGGGAGAGGATATACTGGATGTTTACCACTTGTTAAATTGTTTAATTATTAGCCTTATTGACACGTTTAGTTGTAATGCGATGCTTTACTACACTTTTTGCCTTATTTTTCAGGCTACTTTCTGGGTACATTTTTAGTCAATGGCAATATGATTTCTTATTGATTCCTTTGTTTAGGAAAAGTTTAAAGTTTATTATTGTTTATAGTTTGATAACTCATTTTTTTTACACATTCACCTTTTATAAGTACCATAATTTTTTTTTGCGCAAATGCTAATGTTACCACGACATCAGTGAAGCCAAAAGAGGAAGCAATCTGAATATTATAGTGGAGTTAGAGAATCTGATAGTCAAAGCATTTTGCTTGTCTATAGAGCCATTGCTCAGGCTGAGTAGTACTTTCCTGATCATGGTTAATTCACGTATCCTTCAATTCTCAATAAAAAATGTCACCAAGATGCACAAATTTGTTAATCTTGCCAAATTGTAAGAGCAACACCTAACAGTTTTATCCCTTAATTCCAGCACTGAACCGAATAATATGGTTTGAATAATAAGAATGGGTTCATATAATCTCCAACGAACTAAGCATTCTTGCTTAATATGGTTTTTGATTTTTGGGGTTTGGACAAGAATGGGTTCATATAATCTCCAACGAACTAAGCATTCTTGCTTAATATGGTTTTTGATTTTTGGGGTTTGGACTGAGGTTTGATCTTATTGAAATTGGCTAATCTTCCTTATGGTTGTCAATTTTGATTTCGGATGGTAAGGATTTTTTTGGATCGTAGAAGAATAAAGAGAGAAGGATTGTGGGTGATTAATTTTGAATTTAGATGTCAAGGGTTTTTGAATGGTAGAAGAGCAGAGGGAGAAGGATTGTTGAAAAAAAAAAAAGGGGATAAGATTTATGAGTTGATTGTCTTCTAATTTTAGAAGTTTTTTTTAAAAAAAATGTAAAGAAAAAGATTTAAACCTATATTTACCAAACATAGTTTTTTTAGGAATCTAAAAGGTAATTCAGTGCCAACACTAACGGAGAACTAATGGCATGCCTTTTTTTTGTGATGAGATGATAAATTAAATTGTTAAAATGTTCAAACAAATAAATAAATGGCCAAATTGATACTCTATTAAAGTCTATTAAAGTTAAAGTGTGTTAAATGAAATTTTGCCAAAGAAAAAAGACCAATGAAAATACAGAGACAAGAATAACGATATAAGAAACGGGATAGTTCTCCCATTCCATTTATTATTACAAGCTTTCATCACAAAAGCATCCAAAATGACAAAGCATTAGTGACTAACCCCATCTGCTACATTTTCAACTTGCAAAAAAGAAAAACAGATTTAAAAATCAAAATTAGGCCCCTGTCTTGAGAGAATTAGATGACGCCAGGGACTTCTTTGGCGAACGAAGCCGGCCAACAAGATTCATTATGAAAACAAAACAAACTTAATTGGCTTGAAGAGACATGTCCCTTGATTCACTCCTGCTCAGTTTTGCTCAAAATCAGGATTGTTGTCACAACAATTCTGATTTTAATTAGCAGGCTTGCTCGAAGAGCGGCTCTCCGTCTTCACAACATCAGGATCGGTGCTGTAATCAGCAGGATTATAATTAGCAGGCTTGCTCGAAGACTGGCTCTCCGTATGCACATAGCCAGCAGGCTTGCTCGAAGACTGGCTCTCCGTATGCACATAGCCAGCAGGCTTGCTCGATGACTGGCTCTCCGTATGCACATAGCCAGCAGGCTTGCTCGAAGAGCGGCTCTCCGTCTGACCGTCACCGGCTTCCAGGCCAGAAGGGATTGTTAGAAGCAGGACCAGAGCAAAGGCACAAGCAAATACAATCTTTGCCGCCATCTTTCCTTTGTATTACTACCTACCTTTTGTTTTAGGATTCTAATTTTTTTTTTTTTGTTTATTGCTGTGAGTGACGATGACTTGAGTGTTGTTTCTCTTCGTTATTTATAGTGGTTTGTGTTGGATTGTTTAAGCAAATTAATGAGCTATTCCTATCCACAGTTTTGTTGCGGTAATTGTGGCCATTTCACCTGCCGATTCTGTCTCATGAATTTACACTTGTTGTTGCATTGCATGGTTGTTTGTTGCTTTTCAGGAGATAAATAACTAATCTTAACAAACCTAAGTTAGTGACTCTTTGCTTCCCTCAAACAACTTGGAAAAGAAAAGACCCACCAAATGCATACACAAGATGAGCAGATGTTAAGATAGTAGCAGCCCACATTCCTGTAATGTGGGAAATCAGACTGTGTGAGATTACAACTTATAATTACTAATTAACACAAAGTTCACATTTTCGTAAGATTTGTTATAATATTACTAGAGAGCATGCCTAGAATTTGTCTTAGTTTCGATATAGAAATTCTGTAAATCACTTGTAGATATAAAAGCAGCTCAGTTTTGTAAAGATCATCTCCAAGTACATATGTTAGCACTCTCTTAGCACAACTTTGCAATATTGCTATCATACATTAACAGAAATGTTGCCTCAACAATCCATCAGAAGTTTTCCTGAATCAGCTGTGCTCTTACCACATGACCACAAAAAAAAAAAAAGAAGCAACCATAATCGAGCTTCTAGCGGTTCCTTGGCCTCCCTGTATCTGCATATAAGCCATGCAAATAAACCTCTTCTGGGAAATTAATTAAGATCTTCAGTTGGACATCCCTCAATTTGGCAGCAAACTCCAATGCCTCCTTCATGGCAGCTCTAGCACCTCTCAGTGTCTCCTCAAGTTCTTGATGAGACAAATAGAAAGAACACGTTTGTCTTAACACTTGATCATGCCTTTCTTCAAGTCTTCTTACCCTTTCTTCCGCACGTTCCAAGGCCTCGTTTGTTATCCTCAGTTTTTCGGAGACGATTTGCTGCTTATGCCATCTCTTCAGGTTTGGCAAGCAAAACAGGAATGATGCAGAGAAACCAACGGCAGCAGAGAGAAGGCGGCCATAATCCATCGAATTTTCTGCTTGTTTATCCGCCAGGACTCGAGGATATAGAATAAAGTGAAACGTGACGCGTAGTTTTCTTGATTCCTTGCTTTCATAGATGGAAAATTACTCTTGTTTACAACCTTCTCCATGATTCTATGGTAAAATTCATCCTTTTATAATTTTCCAAGTTGGCACCTTATGTTCACATCTTTTCGAGTTTTACTAGTTAAGTAGTAATAATTATTTTAGGTTAGGAAAATATAGATAAGGAAAGCAGTATTATCTTGTTTAGGGGTTAGGACAGAAGCATAGGAGGGGAGGGAAGAAGCAAGATCCACCCTCTTTTACTCTTTTCCATTGTCCACGGTTGCTTCAAAAGTAAAGAGACGATAACAACATTTTTACCATACTAACAAATTACAAGGGCCATGAAATTAAATGTAATCATCACAGATCACTTCTTAAAAATTTTTGCCGCAATTCTACCTCGGGCTGTTTTGGAATCTGGTTTAACTTTACCAAATTTTCCCTTTTGCCGGTTTCTTGGTTTCCGTGGCTTCCTGTTAGATTGACTTCGTCTTAAACGCTTACGCCGGATTTCTGGATCAGCCCAACCTTTTCCCCAGTCAGCAAAAGTAGCATAGGATTTGCATTTGTTCATGGAAAGCAGCATGTCTGCTTCAGGGATGATATAGAATGGTTGCTCTCTATCAAATTGCAAAAAGTCGAGTCCCAGTTTTGTTGGCTCGGGGAACTTTATCTGAACATGGTTCTGCATAAAACAGAAGTTAAAAACAAGAATGATGACAGACTTTCATTCTCTTCATTAATAATGCAATAAGTTTCCTGCAATAGCAAATCATAATTCAAATTTTGCCTATGATTGGAAGGCACAGACTTGCCTACCCCTGAGAATATTACAGGTTGCAAGTGTAGGTATTAATCACCTATCACATGATGCTAACAATTATTCTTCAACTCTACATACCAGACTCACCTATTTGCAGAAAAACCAACAGAAACAAACTCATTCTCGGACTTGCACGCAATATCCAGTGTTTTCCAAGGGCAATGATGTTGGCAGAAAAATGACACTACCAATGCTAGTATATCAAGGACATTAAACTAAAAATCTCGCTTAAGAAAATGCTAATCATGTAAATGCATGTACCCTGTCATCACCCTCTCTGATGTATCCTTTACTTTCCATTATTCGAGCAAGACCTTGCCAGCATAACTGATCAATAGTACAAAACTTTTGCGACTGCAAAAAGGAGCACCATTTGTCAAATGAAGAATTAACATAACGGTTGACAAGTACCCCATGATCGCAAACTCAATGATCTACAGACACAATAATGGCAAGATCTAATATCATACCTGCTCCCTAATTTTACTGACAAACATCCTGAGGTTTGGCTTCATCAATTTCTGCCGCTTGATGTCAGTATATATACCATCATATGAACCATCAAGAGAACTCCAACATTCCTGGAATTTAATAAATGCACTTTAATTAAACATTAACAAAAAAGGAAGGGAAATTGTCTGCGATGCAAGAACATCTGTTCACGAACACAAATTACTACCGGAAATCTATTGACAAAGAATACAAGGAAACAAAAGTTTTCAGGGAAAAAATTCTGTGATTTAGAAAAAAGAGATGGAAGTCTCACATGATGGGCAGCAATAACCTGCATCAGAATGTCAGCCTCCTCTTTCAAATTCTGTATTTCTGGTGGCCCATTAACACACACATCACACCTAAATTAGAATTAGTACTTCTGTGAGTAGCAGGCTAGAATATATGAGACTAAAAGTAAGATTAAAAAAAGTATGTGATATCACCCACTCAAAAGAAATTGAAGATAGATATAATCTCACAAAAGACATCCAAGAAAGATGGAGTCTCAATACAGATAACAGTAATTTATTTAATGAGAAAAATTTTACGTACAAGAGACATTTTTTATTGCTGAAATCTTCCCCAAAGTATTCCACAAGTATTTTAGCACGACAACATGAGGTATTCATACCATATCTGCAAGTCACCAGGCAGTGGAAATCAGTAAAAAAATTCAAATGGAAAGAGAAAAGGGAATGAAACAGGCAAATAAGAGAAAAAATTTTCTATAGAAACCTGAAACAATCAGATAACATCTTGTACGCCTGTTTAGTCTGTTCTTCACTTCTTTTACTCGGCAAAAGTGATGGCATTCTTGACATATTTGCGTATAGAACTGCTTCACAAATATAAAACGGTGGTTATTCGGTTACTTTAAAATTAATAATGAAGCTGATGGCATTGCAAGTTTATGTTGCATCATGAAACAGCAAAACCATCCTTTGGGAAGCGACTAGAAAGATGCCCAAACATAGTATGGCAAAAAAGTTTAGAACACAAGTTCGAAGTGGCAGCATAGCATGTAACTAGAAACAAGTGCCAAATGAGATTTTTGTCAAGTGGAAATTTTGTGTGCAAAGGAACTAACTGCATTCTGCAAGTTTCCCATCCCTTCCAGCTCGTCCTGCTTCTTGATAATATGCTTCCAAGCTCTACAATCGAGTTGAGATTAAAAGTGTAGAAATCTAAATAGCAGAATATTGCACATTCAGGAAAGCGAGAAAAGGACAGGGATACAAAATTTCTAAATAGAGTTAACCATTATTGTTGCGTTGGAGTAAACACACAAAAAGAAAGTCAGAATTTTCATGCAATATTACAATGTCCACACAGAAGAAAACCCTGCAGCAATATCAGTCTCAGGTGTAAACCTGTGGCCAGCCATAGTGAATAATTCTTCGGATGTTTGACTTATCAATTCCCATGCCAAAGGCGATTGTAGCCACAACTACCTGTGACAAGGAGAAGGGAAAAGGACTGAAGTCACACAAACTATCCGCTTCCAAATCATCATTGTCGTAAGTGAATGAAAGATAGAAAGGAGGAACTTTTGAATTATTTTCTTGTATCAGGGATAACAACAATTCGACTTCAGAAAGCCACAGTGATAAAGCTGTACTGGCTACTGTTAACATTCTCCTCTATATCACATTTAGACAAGTTTAATGCATCTTAGAATTAAAAAGCTGAAAATTTTCTGTACCCTAAGTGAACGGAAAGCACAAAATATGGACAAAGTTTCTAATATAAATAGGTAAACACTAAACAGGATGTTGTATGACTCAAAAAGGTCAAGTTGTTAGGATGTTCAAGAATTCCAGATCCATGAGAAGGAAACATGTTACTATAAAAGAAACATTATCCTCTTTCTATACCTGTAGCATGTTCTGATGGAATTCCTTGTGCACCTGCCGCAGATGGGATTTTGGTAACTGGGAGGAAAATCACTAGTAAGTAGCGCAAACGAACTTTTTCATAGCACATATTGGGAATATAATGAATTGTGGCAGTTGACGCTGACATTACTTTTGCTTTATTGAGAAGATACGAAACAACATGAGCACCCAGCTTAACATGCTATTCAACAAGGTCAAGGTTTTTGAACCAATATACTTCTGAAGTATTAGACTAGTACATATGATTTCTAGACTGATAGGAGAATAATGGGTCTCATTATGGTCACAGAAGATTTCTGATTAGAAACCATATATTGGGGACAAAGACTTTATATAGTATGGCAACATAAATATATGAATAGTGGACGAGTACAATACATACCGATGCATTATAAGCAGCAGCCTTCACTCCAACGCCACAAAGATACTTTGCAATGCTCAATGTTTCTTTTCTTGTAGGAACATATATGATGGTTGGTCCATCCTCTAAGGGCTCCTGTAGAAGCATTAACCTTTCTTCCATCGTATTAGGGGGATCAGTTTTCCTACAAGACTCAGAAACATCCCAGGTTGTAGAAGACTGTCCACAGAATTCACCACAAGCATCTGCAAAATACAAAATCAGAAGAAAATGGAAATTCCCAAATGCATTTAATTTATATGAATTTTTCCTATTTTAATTTTTTTTTAAGTTCTACCTTGAATTAGAGCATGTTTTGTTCGATCATGCATAAATTCAACATGGTTTCTAAAGTAAAGAAGAGTAGGTACCATCCCAATCATTCACACTTTGAAAGACATCAACGTCATTTTCCAAATATTCAATTGACATTTCTTTTTCTGCAGAAGATATTGTGTTATCTTCAACCATATCACTGCAGTCATCTTCAACATCTTTCATATCACTTGAAGAATCCCAATCTTCCTCAGGCAAGCCATCGTCTGATGCTTCACCGGACTGATCTTTATATTCTTCAAAACTCAAACTGCATACCTTTCCATTAGGTTTCTTCTTTCTAGTATATATCTCTATCAACTGGCCGAAATCCTTTCCATAAGACTTAGAAGAGCCAGTTCTACTATGTTTTACCTGTAAAATTAATGTGATTATCAGGTAGAATGTGGGAGCATCAGATGGTTCCAGCAATGAAAAGTCAACTAAAAGGATCAATCAGGAATAACTCTAACATATATTTAGCAAAAGAAATGCTTTCATTGCAATCATCCAAGTTCATGCCACCCTTTAGTAGACTGTGCAAATAAACCTCACCAAAGAAACTAAAATTCCTATAGAGAATAGCAGGAATGACACACAAAACCAAATAAGTTCCTCTTGAAGAGTCATTTTCCAAAGAACAAGCAATCTTATTGCTAGCTGTGTTGGTGACTGACAAGTTTGTATATCATGTTTACTTGCAACAATAGCGTTCAAAATGATGTCCCTGTCAATCCAACAATTACCAGAGGGGTGCACAGAAGATTACCAAGAATCGCAAATTTGAGCGGAAAAATGAAGTGAGCACAATCTTAGTTTCCTTTGACATGCCCAAAACTTTAAGCACATCTTCTCGAACCAGGGTGGTGGCAGTAGCAGTCAATGCCATCAATGGGATGTCAAATTTTAGGAAGCTTAATTTGCAAGCTCTGAAGCTCTCTCGCAATACAGACAACCGCCTGAAATGAAGGAATATGTAAGTTGAGATACAACACAACGCTATGTTAATTTGATAGGATGCTTTAAATAGTACCTGAAAAAGAAAAAGGATAAAGGGAAAAACAAAGGCAATAACAAGTTGGAACTTACCAAATTAGAACATGCTCCATGAAAATGTTAAAATACTGATAAAAAATGTGAAAGGAAGATCTTCAGTGAGTTTTGTCTCATTTTAGTAGATTGATTGTCATTCCAGGTGGTAAATGATGTAAAAAAAGTGTTGTTTATTCCATTTATCAACAACCCATCAGTCTCCAATAATTAAGTTAATTGATGCAGTCAGCAAGGGTTCAAAAATAGTCATATTAATCAGAATGGAGAACAGTAACCTGTAGTCAGGGCGAAAATCATGGCCCCACTTAGAAACACAATGGACCTCGTCAATGGCAAACAAAGTGATTCCCCGACTTTCTGCAAGTTCTTGAAGTTGTTTTATCAGTCTGCATAAAAATGTAGAAATCCTTAACAATATATTGGAAAAGAATATTTCTCCTCCAAACATCTCCTTACAAACACAAATCAATGTGCATGTCCCTCACCTTAACACTGTTTCTGGGCAAACATATATTATGTCATACATGCCCCTCATAGCTTTCTTTTCCACACTGCTATCAGGTTGCCCAGACCCAAGAAAACAAGCCGAAACCCCATGTTTCGAAAGCTTCAAGCACTGATCATGCATCAGGCTTATCAAAGGTGAAATCACTACCACAACCTTCCCTGTCAACAAAGCAGGAATCTGGAAACACAAAGATTTCCCTGCCACCAATAAAACGCATCAAACCATTCAACGCCTACCCAACAGAACAGCAAATAAACACAATAAATAACACAACCACAATGAAGAAAAAAAAAAAAAGAAAAGAACCATACCAGATCCGGTGGCAGCAAGGACAAGGCAGTCTTCATGAGCCAGCCAAGCAGCCAATGCTTCCTTTTGAAAACTCTTCAAACAAGGATAACCAAAACGCTCCTGCAGCAACTTATCCGCCATTCCCTCCCAATCTCCTTTAGCAATATCTTCCTCATCCACAAACCTAATTGGTTTACTCTCCAATATTCTAGAGAATGAATCCTCCTCCCTATACTTCCCAGGATCATGAGGCACCTCCTCCAACCCCTGAATACTCGCATCAGGCAATTCCTCCAGTGGAGGAGGCGCATTACTAGCTCTTTTTTGTGTCGGTTTCGATGAGAATTTGAAATGATCCAATATGGTAGTCTGCTTTGAAGAAGACGAAGTTAAATTTCCTTTATTGGGAAGCTTTCTGTTGCCACCTCCTCCAGATAAACCACCGCGAACCATGACCGCCCTGAAAGAACTCTTCTTGGAACAGACAAAGCAGAGAAACACAAAATAAATGGAAGATGAACTATCCGGATACAACAACTAGTAGTAGTAAGCTAACATTCCTCATCTACTAAACCCGATATCTTGAATTTCACTCGTTAAGGTGTCTAATACTCCAAATTTCAAATTAAAGCTGCAAAATTGACAAATAAGCAAGCAGGAGATATGCAAAAGCAGTTAGGACTAACCAATAGAAAACCCTTTGAATTTGCAGAGTAGGCGACAAATGGAGATATGGGTTTTGCTCGTTTGTGTTCAATTCCTCGCAAATGAGGGTGACATCAGATCCCGCTTGAATCGATTTGGACACCGCGCCAAAATTTTGTTAATTGGGAAATTTTGAAAGGAAGGGTAAAAGGGATTGTAAAATTGAGATCCCTGTCAAAATTTTAGGAATGGGCTTTAGAAAAGCCTGTAATGGAGTCGTAGGCCCACCGTTATTGAGCATATACAATATCATGGTAGCCCAAAACCCAGCTTTCTGCACTATTTTTTTTTGGTACATTGGAAAGAAACAACAGACACTAGGTGCGCAAAGAAGACAAAAGATTAGCTAATGCAGGCGGAGGAGCTTGCCAGAAACACAAACGAGCTTCCTGGGTCGTACCCAATTTGGCCAGAAAGTCAGCACAGGATTTTCCCTCCCGATAAATATGGTGGATTGAGCAGTGCCATTCTCTACCATTAAGTCCCCTAATATCCATCATAAGCGCAACAAATGGGTGAAGTGCAGACACCCTTGAATTAACCATCTGCAGCGCCAGCAACGAGTCACTTTCCACCACCACATCACGGTAGCCCTGTTCCCAAGCTAAGGAGAGACCATGCCGTATAGCAAAGAGTTCTGCAGATACAATAATTGAAAACCCAAGTTGTGCCGAAAAGCCACAGATCCAGCCGCCTAGGTGGTTTCCCAAGAGACCACCGGCCCTAGTAATTCCCGGATTACCCAACGCACTGCCATCCACGTTAATCTTCACACAATGTGGAGGAGGAGGGCACCACGACACCCATTGTGCCTGACGAGGACCAGCATGCGAGGAGGCCACCAAGAAGGCCGAACTATACTCAGTAGCCAGCCTAGAAGCCAACCCAACCAAGACCGAGGGGGGAGTAATTTTCCCATCAAATACAAACTGGTCGCATGCGCACCAGATTCGCCAGCAGAGGACAATGAAGAAATTCGGCCAGTCAGGCCTAGTAGAATTTCGAGCATTACAATCAAACCATTGAAGGAACTCCTGCCCATAAAACTCAGCACGCATGCTAGCCGAAATCACCAGATCCCACACAACCCGAACCCGATCACATTTACGCAGTAAATGGTCAATATCCTCCAGCAACAGCCCACAGACTGTACAGGTGCCATGGCTCACAATGCCTAATCCATAACGTCTGGCATTCGTGAGCAAGCGCTTCCAGCGGACAGGCCAAACAAAAAAGACAATCTTGTTTGGCAATTTCAAGCGCTATACCCACTTCGAATCCACTCCATCTCCCTGTACCACAGTACGCATCAACCACTTATAAGCCAGCTTTGCCATGTACTCACCATTCGGAGCACTGCCCCAACTTTGTGAATCTTGCAGAGTTCCAAACATCGACAAAGGGACAACAAGCACCTTCGCCAATACTTCCGAGGAAACAAAGCCTTGAATCAGCGTGCAATCCCACTCCCTATTCAGAATAATATCCGAGACACGCATATCCAGTAATTCCTTCGTAATCCTGGTAACAACCACCTCTGACAATGCAAAACCCCCAGCCCATCTATCAATCCACAAAGAAACAGTATCCCTAGAGCCCACTCTCCACCGCAAGCCCCCCTCCAAAAAATTGAGGCAATGAATAACCCCTTTACAGTATGGCGAAGCATGAATAGAAGGAGAAAGAGAAAGAATATGATCCACCCTTAAGTACTTCGCACGCAGCATGTCAGCCCATGGCTTATCCATACCATGCAACAAATCCCAACCTATCTTCCCCCTCATCACCACATTATTCTCACGGGCTCGACGAATCCCAAGACCACCTTGAGATTTTGGCCGAGTAACTAGGTCCCAATTCACCAAATGAACTCCCCCCGACTCCTTTTTAGACCACAAAAAATTTCTAGCTATCTTATATAGAGCTTGACAAACACCCGTAAGCACCCACATGGACTGCATTGTGTATAGAGGGATAGCCGTTAGCGTAGACTGCACTAAGGTAGCGCGACCAGCTAGGGTGAGATGCTTGGCCTGCCAAGCTTGCAGCCTTTTCTAGACCCGATCAATGATGTACTTGAAAGTGGAATTGGTAATTCGGCCATGAATCAAGAGAACACCCAAGTACCTCCCCAAATCCAAAGTCACTGGCATATTCAACACCCGTTGAATCCTACGGATTCTTCTACGTGGAATCGTGGGTGCAATATACAAAGATGATTTGGCCCAACTCAGCTGCATCCCTGAGAATTCACAGAAACACTGAAGTGTGTGACGGATCATCCTAGCTTGCTTAATAGAGGCCTCAACAAATAGCAGAACATCGTCTGCAAACATCCGGTGCGAGAAATGAGTGCCTGCTTGGGATGCCCGAACCGAAATCCAGTCCTGTTGACGAACCTTATCAGATATCAACAACGAAAAATGCTCCATACACAACACAAAGAGGTACGATGATAGAGGATCACCCTAGCGGAAGCCCTTTCGTGGTGCAAAAGACGGAAGCTTATCACCATTCCACAACAGAGAAAAGGACGTTGAAGAAACACAGCTCATCACGAAGGTAATCATTTGTCGTGGAATACCAAAGAAGAGCAAAGTATCCTCCAAAAAGGCCCAATTCACGCTGTCATAAGCCTTGGCCAGATCTATCTTGATGGCCATCGCCCCCCTCCGACTAGTGCTACGTCTGAATGAGTGCAACAACTCTTGGGAAATGATAATGTTGTCCGTGGTCCCACGGCCAGGAAGGAAGCTTGCTTGCATAGGACTAATAAGATCATTTAGAAGAGGCCGAAGTCTATTCACAATGACCTTAGTAATTACCTTGTACGAAACATTGCACAAGCTGATCGGTCGAAATTGTGACACAGTCTCAGGTACGTCGACCTTTGGAATCAGCACCACCAAAGTTTCAGCCAATGTAGAGTCCAAGGAACCAGTAGCAAAGGCCTACCGTACCAAATCCCACATATAATTCCCAAGAAAATCCCAGAATGTCTTAAAGAAAATTGGATGGAAACCATCTGGCCCGAGAGCCTTTTGATTACCCATCCCACTAAGAGCCTCCTAGACCTCCTTCTTCTCAATCGCCTACAACAAACCGACACCCTATTGCTCTCCAAGCCGCGGATGATCAAAGGAGAGTGGTGGGGCAGGTGAGACTTCTACCGTAGTGCCTAACAGATCCTGGAATGCTTGCAGCACCTCACTCTGAATGGCATCAAAATCTGAGCTCCAAACATTCTTATTCCTCTTCCTGCGACACACTGTGGATAAATGATAGAACCTAGTACATCTATCCCCTTGCGATATCCACTGGCACCGAGACTTCTGGAACCAGAAGACCTCCTCCTGCTTCAAAGCTGCATTATACTGTTTGATAAGCTCACTCTCCAAGGCCACTAACGATGAATCAGACCTGACAGCAATCTGAGCTTGCACACCCCTCAGTCTACCCTACAAGTGCCGCTTAGAGCGGAAAAAATTGCCGAAAACCTCTCTATTGAATTTCTGAGAAGCCCTCAGTACCTTAGACAATGAATGTTGAAACTAGCCCCGCGTGTAAGACCATGCACCCAAGACCACCTCCATGTAAAAGCCACATGACTTCAAATCTAAAGGGCCGACATTGGGGAGGAGCAGACTCACCAGACAACTTCAAGAGCAAGGGATGATGATTCGAGTATGTTCTCGGCAAGTGCGCCACCGAGGCCTCAGGAAACAATTCCCTCAATTCACTATTATCAACATCTCTATCTAGACGGGTCTAGTGCATACACACACCCAAACACTTCGAACCCAGGTGTAACCGTGACCACAAAATCCCAAGTCTAACAATTGCAGTGCATTTAGTCTGTGATTGAATAATCGAGCTCTAGCCTTCGAAAAGGTGCCACCCCATACCTCTGCCGGGGCCAAATAATCATTGAAATTCCCCATCAACCACTAGGGCTCCTCGCCAATAAAATCTAGAGAATTCAGATGCTCCCATAACCGGGTTCTATACATTGCATTAGGATGACCATAGATAGCCGAGCCGAACCAATAAACTCCCGAGGGGATGGTGAATTTAAAGGTAAGGCACTACGGATGGGAAGCCATCTATGTTAGAGATACCCGGTTACTGTGCCACAAGACCCAAATTCCCCCCTGAAAAACCAACAGGATCAAGGCGAATAGCAGAATCAAACCCAAATTTAGGAGAAATTCTGGCAGCGGTATCCCCAGAAATCCACACTTCACATAAAAAAGCCACAGCAGGCCTATGCTGCCTACACAAATCCTTGAAGCTGCATTCAAACTCACAGCTACCTGCCCCATGAAAATTTCAAGATATTATTTTAATCATTAAAAAAGAAGAAAGGAATACACCAAACCCTTGCTCAAAACAAAGTCTCCATTGGGACTAGAAACTGGTCATTCTCCACAAGACAAGACGATTCATGTACCACACTTTAGTTTGGGGCATCTCCTCCCGCAGGTCCATCCGGAGGCTTTGGATCCTGCGCATGAGCACCAAAAGGTTTTGGAATGAAGGGAGCTGGGGAGGTGGGGAGCAAAGCACTAGGAGAAATAGAGGGGAGATACACTGGAAATCTTGTTAGAGTCATGCGGTGCTGGAGGGGAACATAGTGACACAATTGGGAGGACAAGGTTAGTCACGGGTGAACTACATGGAGCCTTATCCTTTTTAGCAGATCCATTGGGCTTCAATGGGCCAACCTTAGTTGAACTTATGGGCTTGTGTGCAGGCCAAGCCGCAAAGACTATAGGGCTAGAGGAAGAAGGATCAGGTCTTACACGTTTAGGACGTGGAGGCACATACCTGATGACATCAGACATCATGGTTACTCGTGGCTGGCTCGGAGCAGCGCCTACGTTCTCCACGTGGTCCTCAAGAGCAGCATAACGGTTACCCGACACATCCACAAACTCAGGAGTAGACGCCACTGAGGGCCATTCCCATGGCGGCCGACGTACTCTATGGCCGACCAACATCCACTCCCCAAACTCCTGTGCAGCACCCTCAGGGTTGGGAGCCCTCTCTTGACCATCCTGTTCCATTTGCTCATTAACATCCATACCAGACACCGGGTCAATAATAGAAATACCAGCATTTTTCTTCGAAGGAGAGGGGCAAGAACTAGAATGATGGTCATATTTACCACAGGACAAACATTTAGTATGAAGGCCTTCATATTGAACCTTAAACTTCTCACCCCGAATAGTGACATCATGGACTAAGGGCAACTGCAAATCAATTTCCCACACATTCTAGCATACAAAGCTTGAGAGGCTGTAGATGTGTTTGAATCAACCCGTATTGGAAACCCAACACCTCGAGCCACCGTTTCAAGAAAGTCATCATCATAATACATTAGAGGAAGGCTAAAAATCCATACCCACGCAAGACTGCGCTCAATAACATCAGACTCTGGGCAGAACTTGGGAAACCACTGCCTCATTATAAGATAATGGCCTTGCACCATCCATGGCCCGTGCTTAATAACTTTCTCAATATCCTGAGGCTAGGAAAGATGCGCAAGGAAACAACTTGCCCCCAAATCCAAACTCCAGATGACCCTTCGGCTGCCAAATCTGCATCAAGCACGTATGTAACGCCTTGTACATAATATCTCTGCCCAGCACTCGAAGAATCAAGGACTCACGCCAGGGAAGACACAATTGTCTATAATACTCCTTATCAAGTTCAAAGGACGAGCGAAGCCGATTACCATCCACAAACTCCATATGAACAAGCTTTGCTATAACTAAATCAACAGCAGGCTGCCTCGCCTTCATGCGCTCTTGGTCCCTCATAAGAGTTTCCAAAAAAGACACACGGGAGGGGATAGCCTCAGTATTCTGTGCATCTTGCATCTCTAAGGGTGGATCTGGGGTTTCGACAGGGTGAGGTGCAACGCAAGTCAGAGGGGTAAAAGTCTCAGAGGAAGTCATGTTTTTTAGGTTCACACTTTCAAATCAGTGAGCATCTCATGTGGCTTGCTTTATCCTAATGGGTTTTCAGTCATTTCTGGATACCTCCTTAGCTTTTTCCACTATTGATTAGTTTGTAGGATTTTGATGTACCAGTGAACACCCAAATTTGATCCACAAATTTTCCACAAAGTTTAGGTTTTAAACATGTTTGAACTTAGGGTTAGTGAGATGATTTGATCCTAGGAGTAAGACACGTTGAGAGTTTATCTTAGTGGAAACAATGCAATTTAGTAATTTGAGCCTTTGTATATTGGAATATGAGGATTAATTAGATGATTTTATCTTAGGACAAAATATATAATAAGGTTTATTTATACTAAAATGTGTTTATTTCATTACTTGGGCCTCTTATCTATCTTTAATCCAATTTTAATAAGATGATTTATCTTTGGATTTAAGGATGGGTTTGAGAGCCCATGTTAATGGATTCTCCAGAGATTAGTTAGCCCATAAACAGTTTACTTGCAGACTAATTTTGGTTTTGATTTTCCACAAATCACCCATTAATTGGTAAAGGTGTTTTTGGTATAATTTTGCTTAAAATGGATGTTAATGTGTAATCAATCTGTTATGGAATGATTTAGAGGAGTAGTAATCAAGTAATTGAGTGATTTTGGGTTGATTATGTGGTAAGATCAAATCAGGGCTAAATTAGGGGGATTGGGGGTTCGAAAATGGAAAGAACGAGTGACACGCGGGGTGATCGGCGGTCATCCTCACATGACCGCCGGCAGCGGCGGTCATAGGTGCCTAGATCCCCTGATTTTCTCTGATTTTGTTTCTAATTCGATCCTACGCGGTTTTGGACCAAATTTTCGGGCATAGTCTTCAACATTAAGTAGGTCCACTCCCCTAGACTTCCCAAAACACTATAAATAGGACCACTCACACACATTTCAATGGACCAATCACTCATTACACACACACACCCATATAAGCTTTATTTGCTTGGAGAAACTCTACTTCTCCAAGCCTAGAAATATTCCTATAGGCAGAAACTCTGGAAAAATTTTGTGGGAAAGCATCAAAGAAGAAGCCAACAAGAAGGAATCAAGAGGAGGTCAAGAGGAGGAGGCAATCAAAAGCATTCCAGGAGTCAAGAAGGTGAGCAATCCGAGTAGAAGGACCTGACGCAAGCAGTCTCAAGAAACAATCCATATCTCGAGTTCTAGAAGTCAGATTGCTATGATCTTGGACTCTGTGGAAAGATAAGAGAGAGAGCTACGACTTTACTGTTGAGACCAGAAGCTGAATCGGTCATTGGCGTTATCCAAAATCCAGTTGAAGACGACTCATATTTTCTATCCAATATCCGAGCTAAGTATTCTAATCCTTCTTTATTGCGCACTCTATTGATTTCTGCTTGTTAATTATTTGATGATGCTTTTGGTGATTATGTGATTGCTGTGATGCCATGTCAAGAACTACGTGGACTTTGAACTCGGTCGTCGGGGTACGTAGGTGGTCTTTAGTGGTGGAGACTCAAGCCCAAATGTTTTTTATTTTCCCTTTTTGTTCTGTACCTTCTTCTCCTTCCCCTCCATTTCAATTTTGTTATTTTTATGTGATTTGCTTCCACAATTGCACACTTGTACAGGGCACACTCGTATTCTCCAATGGCACAAAGTTTTGACCCAACATGGATGGGTGCCTAACACCTTCCCATCCTTGACGAACCCCCGAATCCCACGTCTTTGGTCTCGCTATGAACAGTTGCCTAAGTAGTCATTTGAAGGTTTTTTTCCCAAATTTTGTCCTTAATAAAATTTGGGTGGCAAATTCATTGACATGGGATTGACCCGAAGAAGAAGGTGTAAAGAAATAGGTGAATAGACCCAAGTGATTTTGGGTCGGGTATTCACAGTTGGCGACTCTGCAGGGAAAGTAGTGGGTTCAAGAGACTTTGTGCAATTGTCGGATTTTGTGTGCCTTTTATGTGTCATCATAAGTGCATTGCATACGTGATGATTGATGTGAAGCCTCTACCATAAGAGAGCGAGGGAATCCAAATCCGCTACATGCTTTCCTTAAGCGATAGTGGTTTGAGTGAACCCGTTTCTCGATGCTTTGCAATGATGTGAATAGATGAGTCCGGTAAACAAACCTTAGGGGAGTAAGTATATATACCTAAGCCGATATTAGATTTTTGGTGTTGATTCCTAGTTGGCACATATGTTCAGTCAGTCTACCTTGTCCTAGCGAATTCACAGTTGCATACATTGAGCATTGCATTACATGTCGTTTAAAGCACAAAAACGAATTCGAGCTAAGGTGTCTGAACTTTCAATGTCGAATCCTTTTGGACCCTGTGTCTTCATGAGATATATATTTCGGAAGAATAATGAAACATGTTTTGTGAGTATATCCCATCTTGATTTTCCCAACGTTTTCAAATGTCTTGAAAAAAAACAAAGCTTCAATTTAGGATTCCTAATGACCATGAACCCTATCATTAGAATTGAACCCGTAGGACACCAGGGGTGGGTAGTGCCTTAGTTGGAAGGAGATGGTGAAGGTATTGGGGACGAGGGATATATCATAAGGCGTTGAATCTTAGTAGACGGGGAGATGGGGAAGACATTGGGAGTTGTGGAGGTATCCTGAGATTGAAGGTGGAAGGAAAGCAGAGATAGTGGCGAAGCATCCACTTAAGACACCAAGGTGACTTTGGGCCATCTCATGAGAGGAGATGTAAGCTCCAACATTTATGGCGAAAAAGGAAGATGGGATGACCGGATTGGGCCTTCTCGTGAGAGGAGATGTAAGCCCCAGTAACTATAGTAGAAGAGGTGAGGTGAAGTGATCTGATTAGGCCTTCTTCAGAGACGGAGATGTAAGCCCCAATATCTACCAGTAGAGGTGAAATGAGATGACCTGATCGGACCTTGCCCTGACTTTTACCTGTGAACCGAGTTGACAAGCTGAGGCGGGAAGCTGAGAGAAGAGCCATATGATAAGGGATCAAATTGTCAAGCCAAGTTGAGCTGCCAAATCGCAATGCTGAGTTGGGATGACAAGAAACCGGGATGCAAGGCCAAGCTGAGCTGAGAGTTGATCATACTAGCTAAGACAAGTCCAAGAGGGCCTTCTCATGGGAAGAAGTGTAAATCCCGTTCTTTAGGGGAAGAAACAATGAAGAAGAATGCACGAAGAGATGCGAGAAGTGACGATGGTGAATAGGATGACAATAGGATATAATAATGAGAGGGATGATGGGAGCAATGACAAGGTGGTGCTAGCATGGGGGCAATGAGATGAGGCAACAGAGGTGATGCGTTCCAAAAGACCACTCAATGACGTTAAGGGTAAAAGAGAACTACAAGTATGGGAGGAGTTGATTAGAGACCACGGGCCAAATTGTTAAGCATGGATAAGGTGATGACCAAGAATCGGGAGGGGTGTCATAGTTGTTCTTTAGAGTCTAGAGCTTGGGTCAAGTCAAAAGGGACAGGGGATAAATTCTATGTCTAATAATCAACAATGTCATCATTTGTACCTTGATTTTTCACATAAGGAATAAAGCTTTAATTTCTTTATCTTTTGTATATGAGGTAAGTTGTGCATGACTACAGGATATTCCATTGGATCAATTTGGGGGACCATAAAACGAACTACGAAGACCTGATTCTGTGGATGTAATCCTAAACACTTACCTTAATCCACTTCCTAGAAACACTTGGGTGATGCCAACCTTCAAACACACACCCGATTTGACCTTCGAACGCATACCCGACGCATCCTCCATGTTGACCCCATTACAACCGCTGTGAACACTTGTTTAAAAGAATTGCTTCCTAAAAATGAATCTAGCTTCTGAAAGAGTCCAATCCAAGTGCACTTGTTCAAAAGGGTCACTCTCCTCGAAAGAAAAAAAAAAGAAAAGAAAAAAGAAATCAAAAAGAAGAAAAAAAAAGAAGAAAAAAAAACGAGGAAGTGACTCTTGGTGCCTGAATGTTGATTCATCTCCCTTCCCTTGGAACCGGGAAGAAAGGAAGAAGTCATAATACAAGTGTTCACCCACTTTCTTCAGCCTTTCACAAAACACCCTCATCTCAAACCCGATACCATATCCACAGATACGTAGGTAACCCGACACCCTCATTGCTAGATACGCGTGCCGCACTATTGATTGTATTCGGGCCTCTATGTGTAGTCATATGGCCTCTCTTTTCGATTTGTATTTCAGTGTCAATTGAGTCTGTCTCCCTCCAAAAACCCACTCTGAATTTGGTCATCGATTGTCATGCACCCCCGACAATCTCTGATAGCACTTTGGTTTCCCAGTAACCCCTCATTGAAATCGATAGATCACCTCTCCATTAGTCGTCCGAGTATATCCAGCCCGAATGGTCTTGATCTTGCCCAAACTTCATGGTCTCCATACTCTATGTCTATGGTTGTTACTCCCACCAAAAAAAAAGAGAGAAAAAAAAAAGAAAAGAAAGGAAAAGCCTGCTAGACCTGCATCATGACATTAAGGGCACGGCGGGCCCGTAATCCAGTTTAATGAGGTTACAAGGGGCATGCTACCCCATGGTTGGAGTAAACTTTTCGGGACACGCTACCCCCATGCGGATTTGAGATTTGCTTGGGGCATGTTACCCCGTGAGGTTTGAACCAATTGTTGGGGCATGCTACCCTGCTTTGATCGATTGACTCCTAGGGGCACGTCGGGCCCATTTATTTGATTATGACTAGAAAGGGTAGATCACCCATTTGGCCAAGGTTTGGGACAATCAAGATGATTGTGGGCTAGGGGCATGGTAGACCACGACTAGATGATACTGGGGGCATCATGCCTCTTCTTGAGAAAATCAAACCAAGGGTATGATATGCCCGTATTTAGGCATGGGGCTTCTCACCTCGTTTCCAGCTCGTATGTCTCAAAGGGCACAACACACACCATTTCCTTCAAACCCAGCTAGATGACATAGGGGCATGGGATCCAGACAATTCAACCATGAGAGAACCTGTGAGGCAAAACTTAACCCAGAACCTGAGAGCATGAGGGAACCCAGTCAAGAAAGCCAAAGACCCGGTCATTGCACCCCAAAAGAGAACCATTAAATCCATGAGGTGAGCAAACACAAACTAGTAGGACAATGAGAGAATAGGAGATACCCAGAGAGGAGTGAACCCCCAAAGCCAGGACCCGGTTCCCGCAAGCCGTAAGATGAGAGGATCCAAACCGAGAGATGAGAAAGGCCAAACCTTGGGAGAACCCAGACATGAATCAAGAGAGAACCTAAAGCCGGGACCTAGCTTCCGCAGACCATGAGATAAGGGGAACCAGAGTTGAGAGAAGTCTAAAGTCGGGGACACAGCTCCTGCAAGCCGAGAGAAAAGAGAGACCAGATTTGAGGGAAGACTAAATGTGAGGAAAACCAAAAGCCGAGGACCTGGTCCTTGCAACCTTGAGAAGAGCCCAAGACAAATCGGCCATGAGACGAGAGAGAACCTTGAGGGAACTGCGACATGAGAAAATCAGGAGAGAACCAAAGCCGGGATGCGGCTCCTGCAAACCATAAGACATATAAGCCAGAAGTCAGGATGTGGCTCCCACAAACCACAAGATGAGATGATTCCCGACAATCGAGCCACGAAGTGGCACCTTTTCGATGAGAGATGTAGGGGCATGTGATGTCCAAGGCATAGACAACACAGTCACAAAGCGACATCTTAGACGATGATAGGGGCATGAGATGCCCAGAGACTAGATAACCAGGCCGTGAGACGGCATTTCTAACAGAAGTCAGTGGCAAAGCCACTTGGGATGAGATGATTCCCAAATCGAAACCTAGTTGGCAAGGATGGGACTATTCCTTGTCAACAATCTGATAGATGAGAAGATTCTATCACCTCAGGATGAGATGATTCTCGAGACTTGGGATGAGATAATTCCCAGATCGGAACCTAGTTGGTAAGGATGGGACTATTCCTTGTCAACAACCCGATAGATTAGATGATTCTATCACCTCGGGATGAAATGATTCCCGAGACTTGGGATGAGATGATTCCCAAATCAAAACCTAGTTGGCAAGAATGGGACTATTCCTTGTCAACAATCTGATAGATGAGATGATTCTATCACCTCGGGATGAGATGATTCTCGAGACCTGGGATGAGATGATTCCCAGATCGAAACCTAGTTGGCAAGGATGGGACTACTCCTTGTCAACAACCCGATAGATGAGATGATTCTATCGCCTCTGGATGAGATGATTCCCAAAAACCTGGGATGAGATAATTCCCAGAATCCGAGTGCCAGTCCCTCAAAACTTCAGGATGAGATGATTTCTGGAGAGGAGCATGGGATGCTCCAAAACTTGGCACACACACTACACATTATCATTCAAATTTGGTTGTTCCTTTCTTACGTTGTCTCGTCCTTAGTCTCTAAGGACTCACCAACGAGGGGCATCTGTGAACACCCAAATTTGACCCACGAATTTTCCACAAAGTTTAGGTTTTAAACATGTTTGAATTTAGGGTTAATGAGATGATTTGATCCTAGGAGTAAGACACGTTGAGAATTTATCTTAGTGGAAACAATGCATTTTAGTAATTTGAGCCTTTGTATATTGGACTACTAGGATTAATGAGATGATTTAATCTTAGGACAAAATATATAATAAGGTTTATTTATACTGAAATGTGTTTATTTCATTACTTGGGCCTCTTATCTTTCTTTAATCCAATTTTAATGAGAAGATTTATCTTTGGATTTAAGAATGGATTTGAGAGCCCAAGTTAATGGATTCTCTAGAGCTTAGTTATCACATAAACACTTTACTTGCAGACTAATTTTGGTTCTGATTTTCGTGGAAAATCAGAATCAAATCACCCTTTAATTGGTAAAGGTGTTTTTGGTATGATTTTGCTTAAAATGGGTATTAATGTGTAATCAATCAGTTATAGAATGATTTAGAGGAGTAGTAATAAAGTAATTGAGTGATTCTGGGTAGATTAGGGGTTGATTACGCGGTAAGATCAAATCAGGGCTGAATTAGGGGGATTGGGGGTTCGAAAATGGAAAGAACGAGTGACACGCGGGGTGACCGGCGGTCATCTCGCGATGACCACCAGGTTTTGGTGGTCATCCTCACATGACCGCCGGCACTGGGGGTTATCCAAAGGAAGACCGCCGTCAGCGGCGGTCATAGGTGCCCAGATCCCCCGATTTTCTCCGATTTTGTTTCTAATTCGATCCTACGCGGTTTTGGACAAGATTTTCGGGCATAGTCTTCACCATTAAGCAGGTTCACACCACTAGACTTCCTAGAACACTATAAATAGGACCCCTCACACACATTTTAATGGACCAATCACTCATTACACACCCCCCCATAAGCTTTGTTTGCTTGGAGAAACTCTACTTCTCAAAGCTTAGAAACATTCCTATAGGCAGAAACTCTGGAAAAATTTCATGGGAAAGCATCAAGGAAGAAGCCAACAAGAGGGAATCAAGAGAAGGTCAAGAGGAGGAGGCAATCAAAAGCATTCTAAGAGTCAAGAAGGTGGGCAATCCGAGTAGAAGGACCTGACACAAGCAGTCTTAGAAAACAATCCATTTCTGGAGTTCTAGAAGTCGAATTGCTGTGATCTTGGACTGTTTGGAAAGCTAAGAGGGAGAGATACGAATTTGCTTTTGAGACCAGAAGTTGAATCGGTCATTGGCTTTGTACAAAATCTAGTAGAAGACGACTCATAGTTTCTGTCCAATAACCGAGCTAAGTATTCTAATCCTTCTTTATTGCGCACTCTATTGATTTCTGCTTGTTAATTATTTGATGATGCTTTTGGTGATTATGTGATTGCTGTGATGCCATGTCAAGAACTACGTGGGCTTTGAATCCGGTCGCCGGGGTACGTAGGTGGTCTCTAGTGGTGGAGACTCAAGCCCAATTGTTTTTTATTTTCCCTTTTTGTTCTGTACCTTCTTCTCCTTCCCCTCCAGTTCAATTTTGTTATTTTTATGTGATTTGCTTCCACAATTTCACACTTGCACAAGGCACACTCGTATTCACCAATTGCATAAAGTTTCGACCCAACATGGATGGGTGCCTAACACCTTCCCATCCATGACGAACCCCCGAATCCCATGTCTTTGGTCTCGTTATGATCAGTTGCCTAAGAAGTCATTTGAAGATTTTTTCCCAAATTTTGTCCTTAATAAAAGTTGGGTGGCGACTCCATTGACATGGGATTGACCCGAAGAAGAAGGTGTAAGGAAATAGGTGAATAGGCCCAAGTGATTCTGGGTCGGGTATTCACAATACCACAAATCCTTTTTTTTTTGAAACTAATGAGAAAATACAGAAGGAGTGAGTAACTCCTTAACCAGGTTGTAGATAATCCTGTTGATCCTGCAGGAACACAGTCAACACATGAAATTTATATATTGACTAATGGTTCATATAGCCAAGGTTCATATATTGAAGGGCTCATTTTTTGGATTTGGAGGGGGTAGCCAAATTATGAGGATATGAATGGCCAGGGTTAAGAACCATTTAAGGGCTCATTTTCCTTTTTTCTGGCCAGCCAAATTATGAGGATATAAAATATTTTTATAATTCTTTCTAGGAATAGCAGGTGGTGGTGGTAAAACTCTTTGCCAAAAAATGTCATGATGATTGTATTCGATCATGAAAAAACTATAATGACTGTAGACAAGGGGGGATCTAGGACTTTCGATTAGGGGAATACCAAAAATTATATTATAATTTCTTTTTGATTTCCCATCCGGAGCTCTGCCCCAATTAATCCGGATTCCACCCGAGTCGTGCACTTGGGTATGATGGCTGAGTCTTTCCAATGGAGATTTTTTGCGTACACGAGGACTCGAACCCGAGACCTCGCTTAAGCAGAACCAAGTCACTTACCAATTGGTTATATTATAATTTTTTAAAATGTAATTAAATATAATTTTAAAATTTGATTAAACAAAAACATTATCATATAAAATGAAAGACTCTAAATCACAGTTGTCAGGTTAATCATTAGTTTCTAACCATAATTTTTTGATTGATCTTATACAAATGTCTATAATAATTCAATCTCGACCCAAGAATAATACATCAATTCGATTAGTAAAAAATTTATATAATTAAATGTAAAATTAGTAAAGTAATTCACAAAAATAACAATAATAATTTGATATATATTCCATATGAAGTTAATTAGATAATTATTTTTTAAAATTTAAATTCTAAATTAAAAATATAATGATTTGACAGAAAGTATTATACAAAATTTATCGTAAAATTATTAGTATTGTATTTCTATATACTAGATCCTTAATTATGGGGATATTGTATTATTTGGTAAAAACTAATGATTATATTTTATTGTTATCTCATTGTGTCATTATCACTGCTTAGTATTATCTTTAGTATGGCTTGACTTATCACAACATATAGTTATTTTTTATACTAGAAGGGTATTCATGTGACGAGACTAATCTCTCCCAGGTTAAGATAGGCACCCTACCATATACAACCATATAGTTGTTTGTATCTAGAACTCTTTGTAATGCCTAACGGTTTAATGGTAAACATACAAGGATAGCAACACTACATCCTTGAATACAAATTTTTCATTGTTTAGCAGTTAAATAAGTTAAATAAATTTCCAAGGAAGTAAACAAAATGAAAAATCTAAATTATGTATATAAAATAATGGTAATTTAATTATCAATTAATGCTTTTCCTATATAAAAAAGTTCAAACACTATAATCTTAAAATAATTTTATAATTTAACAAAATAAATAAGAAATTACAATTGATGTGTATGATTTATACACATATTTTGAGCCATTAATTTAATAATTTTGGGCTTTGATTTATTAGTTTGTTATTAATTTAATTAGCTTTTCATTTATTTTTGATTTAATATTCTCTTCCTTTAATTTTTGACGATTATAGGTTGAATTTGAAAGAATTTGAAGGATATGGATATATTCTGGAAGATAAAGATAAGCTAATCAATTGTCTTGGATGGATTAGAAGATAATGTGAGGACTTATCTTCACTTGCGCAACCTGCCTGTGCGGAGTTTTTTCAGCTATGCAGAAGTTCAAAATCCCATTATCCAAGATTATCTTTCAGGATATTTTGAAGATATTGTTTGAATTCAAAATAGGATGATTTATTTGATATTTATCTACAAAATTAAATTCAAAAGGTTGTTTTTGAATTTAAGTAGATTAGATCCTAGTTTTTGAATTCAAATGGAGAGAAATCCTAACCATCCTTTCTTGGAGCCTATAAATACTTGGGCATTCTAGGAGGAAAGGACACACTCACACTCTCTCATTCTCTCTTTCTTTCATTCTCTCTCGAATTCAAGAGAAGCTCTTCATCTGTTCTTCAAGGAAGAGGAGGAAAATTCAAGCTAGGAGTTTAGTTCAAGTTTGTCTTCAAGTTTTATTCCTGTAACTTCTTGTTCGAATGCTTGCAACGAAATTCATCAGTATTTTTTTCTCTCTTGCCATGTTGAACTAAAACTTTTAAGTCTAGGAATTAGGGGAGATAGGTTGTCTATTCTTTGATGCACATGTTTTAATAAATTGCATTTAATTCCCGATTGCCTATTGTTCATTGATTCAATCCTAGGGAACTTAACTATACTATTTAACTGGCCATTAGATAGTATAAATCTAGTTAGAAAATTATTAAGTGACAGCCTTAATTGACTACTAGAATTTTATAGGTTGAACACTAGAAATTGCCTTGAGGAATGAAGACCTTCTAGTGAAGAACATCTTGCTTAAGTTGACTGTGTAAGTAACCGGGCATGCAAACTTGACAATCAAAATGCAGCGAAAAGACCCGGTACTCATGGAGGATCCATGTGAAGCTAACTAAACCGAATAACAATTTTTCGTACCTTGCTTGGTCGAGGTCTTTCACCCAACTGTAGTGTAGAATTAACAAGAACCCGACAAGAAATCCGGCTCCTCTGCGGTATCCACACGAACCGTCGATGTCCAGCTAGCAATCGTCTCACGATCACCAACCCGAGCACTCCTGAACCGTATTGCTAGCTGCGGAAAATCGAGAGCTAGAACTTGTGTTTGATGTGTTTCTTTCTTTCTTAAAGAAAGGGATGTGTAATCTGAAAATTCAAGTCTCACTTGTGTGTGTTCTTGCAAGTCTGAGAAATCAGAATTCAAGAGCTAAATAATCTGATTACCACCTCAATTAGTGCATAGAGTAATAGAGAAAATGGCCAACATAATGGCCCATTATCCATCATGATTAAGATTCCATCATTATCTAATCTAATCATGTCTCCACTATGCACTAATGGAATTACACATCACAGCACTAATTCTGGTTCAATAATTAAGACAATTAGTGAACCAAAATAACCCTGGTCCAACCACAGTCTACCCATGGTCCAACCACCAACCACCAGCTCGAATCAACAGTTCTAAGTGTGTGACCCTATAGGCACTTGTAACGTTTGGCAATAATTGTAAACTCATTTACAATTATAAACAATGAGCGGCGTCTAGCAACACATCATTGCTACCCAAACGACAAGATCAGTACTGATTCATTATGCCTCGGAAACATGTCATCGTCCTTTTGTCACATTATCAAGATTAAACACGAGACATGGAATATGTCAATCTCGTATGAGTTTAATCTAAGTTTCTTGATCCCCGAGTTAACTGTGTAAAATAGATACTAATGATATCACTGTTAGTAATATGCCCAAAAGCCAATCAATGGATGATCGTATATAGTCGTGTATATACATTAAGGTTATTCCAATAAATATCGTTTATGAGATAAACGCTTGCACATATTTATAACCCTAGAATATTTATATATTCTTAAATGTCCCTAGTCGATTATTATTATGGATGGGTTGTAATAATAAGTTAAAACTAGCGTATGTTGAGAATTTATATGTGATATGAATTCTACATACGGGTACAAGTTAGAGAACTTGTGGACTGGACCGACCCACATAAGAATGCTACATGGAGCGTTATATGTTTGTCGATAGCGATTCTTATATGTATTGTCCTTAGACCTGAGATCGTCAAGGTTCCCAACATGTGAGTCATATACTTTGATATTATTCCTAGTCATCCGTAACTGGGTGGACTTAAGGGTAATCATTGGGTATATGATAAGTGTGTAGTGGGTTTTGTATGATCCAGAGGGGATTCGTCCAACCCATATAACGGGTATATTATCGGATGGTTTCTTGATAGAGTTGAACTGTAAATGCACGGCCGTGCTCGGATTATGATATGGTGATATCATTGGTATCCGTTTTACACAGTTAACTCGAGGATCAAGAAACCGAGATTAAACATATACGAGATTGACATATTCCATGTCTCGGTTTAATCTTGATAATGGGACGAAGGGACGATGACATGTTTCGAGGCATTTAGAATCAGTACTGATCTTGTCGTTCGGGTAGCAATGATGTGTTGCTAGACGCCGCTCTTTGCTTATAATTGTAAAATGAGATTTTACAATTATTGCCGAATGTTAAAAGTGCCTACAGGGTCACACACATAGAACCGTTGATTCGAGCAGGTGGTTGAACCGTGGTTGGACTATGGTTATACCGGGTGTGGTTGGACCGTGGTTGGACCAGGGTCGTTTTGGATCAATAACAATCTGAATTATTGATCAGACATGGTGATGTGGTGTGTTGTAATCTGATTATGTTAGTGGGAGACATTAGTGATGAGGGTCATCACCTTTGGTCCACTATGTTGGCCATTTTGCTATTAACCTAATGGCATTATGTGTGAGTGGGTTGAGTGCCTTAGTGATCAGATCATTTTGCTCCTCTCTCTCATATTCATTCAGTTTTCAGAGCATCCTTGAGAGTGTCTTGAGTGCTTCTGAGTTTGAGAGTAAAACACACACATACCCTTCTTTGAGAAAGAAGAGAGACACCACACAAAGCTCCCGAAAATCCTGTTGCTAGCACACCAGTTCGGGAGGGCTTGAAGTTGGAGATCGTGTGACGATTCCGACTTGATCACGGTTTGTGTGGATACCGTAGAGGGGTGGGATACCTTGTCTTGCTCTTTCTGATTCCGGCACTTCAGTTAGGTGGAAGATCCTAACCGTATAAGGTACGGAAAATTATTATTCGGTTTATATGCTTCACATGTGTTCCTGTGTTGTTTCCGGAAATTCCGCTGCATGTTTTTCTTGTATATGAGTGTCATATAGCATACCGGAAACTTACAGTGGTAGCGGAGCCTCTTGTGAAGCTCTAAACTGAATTCATGTTCATATGTTACATGTGATGTAGCTTGAACTTGTTTAGGTATATGTGATATGCTGGAATTCTTTTTAGTATATGAGATATGGTTGCATATATGTGATATGCTGAATTTGTTTTGGTATATGTGATTTGCCATGCAAATATATGCATATGTTTGATATGTTTTTGGTATATATACATGATATGTTCTATGTGATAAAGCATGATCATGTTATATTGTATTCAATTGTGTATATGTGATATATATGTTGTTGAGGTTGATTTGTCAAAAATATTTTGCCAACTAGAACTTGATTGGTATGAGATTTCAATCAAGATGTCCATGGCAATAAGTCGAAGAGTTCGACTAAGAAAAATCGAGTGTCGGTTTGTGTATCGAACGTTTGTCGTTCTAGTACATCTAGGCCACAACATCGATGTTAGTGTGACCAACATCGATGTTGGCATGAGTTTAGCTTTGGCCGAACCTTCATAACATCAATGTTGTGTTACAAACATCGATGTTCTGATGAAGTGTAGCCTCGGCCAAATCTTCACAACATCGATGTTGTGTGACCAACATCGATGTTCTCCTGCAAACACTCAACAACATCGATGTTAAGAGTTACAACATTGATGTTATTTGCTCGGCCAAATTGGTTTGAAGTTCCAGAATTCAAATAACATCGATGTTCAAGTTCTAACATCGATGTTATTGAGTTCTAGAAGTTCAAACATCGATGTTTAAGGTCAACATCGATGTTATAATGCTACCGCCAAAATCTTGAACTTTCAAGTACTTAAAACATCGATGTTTAAGTGTTCAACATCGATGTTCTTGAGTTACTACCAAATAGTTTGGAGTTCAAGTACCCAAAACATCGATGTTTAAGTGTTCAACATCGATGTTCTTGAGTACTACCAAATAGTTTGGAGTTCAAGTACTCAAATATCGATGTTTAAGTGGTAACATCGATGTTCTATGCACTCGGCAACCTCCAACATCGATGTTTGATGGTCAACATCGATGTTTTGAGGGTTCAGCAACCTCCAACATCGATGTTTAATGGTCAACATCGATATTTTGAGGGTTTGGCACCCTTCAACATCGATGTTTGAGTGTCAACATTGATGTTTTGCAAATTCGCAAACTCCAAACATCGTTGTTGAAGGGTTCAACATCGATGTTGTGGAACCCAGTAACTTCAACTGCAAATTCGGGGCAGAAGGAGGCCGTATTGGTGTCTGGCCTGAACAGCAAAGTTGTAGCCCTACTTTTTGGCTTTCCAGAGACACCAAGCTTGCACAAATCTGAGCTCTACAGCTCTGGATATGGCCGAAATACTAAGTGCTGCCAAGTAGTTGGGAGAATCAGATTCTCAAAACATCGATGTTCAAGTTAGACATCGATATTCACATGTATTTTGGTTTCCAAATTTACATAACATCAATGTATGATTTTTTGATTATATGCATGTGATGTATGAACATATGTTCATGAAATATTAAGTTCTTAGTTGCCTTCCATGATAAGCACTCATCAAGACTAAGATCAACAATTGGTAGGTTTTTCCAAAGCAAGGTGCCAATGTTTATCCTAGTAAGGTGCGAGTGGATAATTGTAATATCTCGATTACTTATTGCGGGTTTGTATTTAACTAAGTCTTCTTAATAGGATTAAGGGCTTAGAGGCAAGGGTTGAGTAATGTCTATGAGATAGATATGGACAAAGTGTTGTTCACTCAACTATCCAAGAGTTACATGAGATGTAATTGACAAGAGTTGTCTACCTAAATAGCTATGATGTAGGTGATCAGCCAAAGCTGAATTATATTGTAGTGAAATATGGATCTTGGCCTACTTGTTGTCATTCTTTTGATTCATAGTAGGAGTATCACTTATAGAATTCCTTGTTAAATGATTTTGTATACATGACTATTATTTATGTGAGTTGATCATTGTTGTAGAGTTACCATGGCACAAAACACTAGCACATTATCATTGCGATCGGTCCTTGAGAAGGACAAGATGAATAGGAATAGTTTCCTAGAGTGGCATCATATTTTGAGGATAGTCCTCAAACAAGAAAAGAAATTGTATGTCCTTGAATGACCTGTTCCTAATGAACCGACACCTAATGCTCTTAGGGCAGAATGAGATGCTTATAAGAAGCATGTTGATGATGCATTGGATGATTGTATACCTTATGCTAATTACCATGGACTCTGAGCTTCAAAAGCAACATGAGAATATGGGGGCGTTCGATATGATCGAACACCTGAAAATGCTCTGTGTAGAGCAAGCAAGGCATGAGAGGTACGAGACCTCTAAGGCATTGTTCCAATGCAAGATGGCCGAGTCATCACCCGTGAGACCTCATGTGCTCAAGATGATTAGATTCAATGAGAGCTTTGAGGGTCTTGGTTTCCTTGGCAAAGGAAAGGGTAAAGCAAAGTTAGACAAGAAGAAGAAATGTACCAAAAGGTTTGGTGCATGTACATCTTCTTGTTCTCATGTGCTGAATCCCATGGGTGGTGTTGCAAAGGTAGGAAATTGTTTCCGTTGCAACAAACCAGGCCATTAGAAGCGCAACTGCCCTGTTTACCTTGAAAAGGTAAAGAAGCATAAGGGAATTGAGACTTCTGCTTCAGGTATTTTGTTATAGAGGCTAATATCTCTGCCTCTGCATCAGGGAATTGAGACTTCTGCTTCAGGTATTTTGTTATAGAGGCTAATATCTCTGCCTCTGCATCATAGGTACTAGATACCGGATGTGGTTCTCACATTTGTGGAAATGTGAAGGAACTGAGAAAGAGTAGGAGATTGGCTAAGGGTGAGATAGACCTACGCGTCGGAATTGCAGCAAGAGTTGCTACATTAGCCGTAGGGACTTACTATCTATCCTTACCGAGTGTTATGGTTTTAGAACTGGACAATTGTTATTATGTAGCTACCATAAGCAGGAATTTGATTTCTGTGTCTTGTATGGACAAGAAAGGTTTTTCATTTGTAATAAGGAACAATTGTTGTTCTATTTATTTCAATGAAAATTTATTATGGTGGTGCATTTTAAACGATGGTTTGTATGTTCTAAACCTAGAAACGCCTGTCTATAACGTTAATACGAAGAAGGTTAGAATGAATGATTCTAGTGAAACCTATCTTTGGCATAGTCGTTTGGGTCATATAAACGAGACTCGTATTTCTAAAACTCCATAAGGATGGAATTTTAGACTCATTTGATTTTGAATCATTTGAGACATGTGAGTCATGTTTATTAGGCAAAATGACAAAGGCTCCTTTTATCGGTAAAGGTGAAAGGACTTCGGACTTGTTAGGCCTTATACATACTGATGTATGGGAACCTATGTCGACACAAGCTAGAGGTGGATTTCAATACTTCATTACATTTACTGATGCTTTCAGTAGATATGGCTATATGTACCTTATGAGACACAAGTCAGGATCCTTTGAAAAGTTAAAAGAATTCAAGAATGAAGTACAGAATCAACTCGGAAAAGTATTAAGATGCTTCGATCTGATCGAGGAGGTGAATACTTAGACCGAGAGTTTCTTGATCATCTAAAGGGTTGTGGTATAGTATCACATCTTACTCCACCGGGTACGCCTCAATGGAATGGTGTATTCGATAGGAGGAACAGAACCTTGTTAGACATGGTTCGTTCTATGATGAGTCAAGCTGACCTTTCTTCTTCCTTTTAGGGACATGCATTATTGAAGTGCTGCATTTACACTTAACCGTGTTCCATCTAAATCGGTCGAAAAGAAACCATATGAGACTGGGAAGCGTCCCAATTTGTCTTTTATTAGGATTTGGGGTTGTGAGGCTTACGTAAGACGTGAAACATCAGATAAACTAGGCCCTAAATCCGACAAGTTCCTTTTATATGATACCTTAAAGGGTATTATTTCTATAATCCTTTAGAGCACAAAGTGTTTGTTGCTCGGACTGCTATTTTTCTAGAAAGAGAGTTTATTCTAGAAGAATCAGTGGGAGGAAAATATAACTCGAAGAAGTTCGAGATATAGAGGCTGAGATGGAATAAGGGCAGGAACCACAAGTTGTTGTGGGTGAGAATTCTGTGCCTGAAACACATGGACCGCGTAGGTCGGATAAGACTTGGTATGAGCCTGAGAGATATGGATTTCTTATGACTCATATTGGACATGTGATGCTCATAGATGAGGATGAGCCCACTTCCTATCAGCTGGCCATTACGGGTCTGGACTCCAAGAAGTGGCTAGAAGCCATGAATTCGGAAATGGAATCCATGTATGAAAACAAGGTATAGACCTTGGTTGATCCACCTGAAGGGGTAAAACCTATAGGGTGGAAATGGGTCTTTGTGAAAGACCGACATGGATGGTAATATGATTACCTTTAAAGGGCAATTGGTTGCAAAAGGTTTCAAGAAAGTTCATGGTATTGACTATGATGAAACCTTCTCACCAGTCGCCATAGTTAAATCCATCCGGATTCTACTGGCTATAGCTGCATACCATGACTATGAGATATAGTATGCAAGTTGCAAAGGTCCATTTGTGGACTAAAGCAAGCTACAAGGAGTTGGAATCTTCATTTTAAGGATGTAATCAAAGAGTTTGGTTTCATCAAAAATGAAGATGAACCATGTGTTTACAAGAAGGTTAGTGGGAGCACTGTTGTTTTTCTTGTTGTTGTATGTTGACGACATTCTACTCATAGAGAATGATGTTCCGACACTACAGTCTGTAAAGACTTGGTTAGGAAGAATTTCTCAATGAAGGACTTAGGAGGAGCTGCCTAAGTGTTAGGTATAAAGATCTATAGAGATAGATCTAAAAGGCTTCTCGGGCTAAGTCAGAGTACGTATATTGACAAGGTGCTAAAGAGGTTTAGCATGCAAGATTCCAAGAAGGGTTTCTTGCTCATGTCACATGACATATCTCTTTCAAAGATTCAATGTCCTAGTACATCTAAGAAGAGAGAGTTGATGAGTTAGATTCCTTATGCATCTGCAATAGGATCTATCATGTATGCCATGCTATGTACTAGATCGGATGTCGATTATGCTTTGAGTGTCACAAGCAGATGCCCTGATCCCGGTGAAAGTCACTGGACAGCGGTTAAATATCCTTAAGTACTTGAGAAGCACTAAGGATGCATTCCTGGTTTACAGAAGCATTGATGGGCTTGTTGTAAAGTGTTATAAGGATGCTAGCTTCCAAACTGACAGGGATGATTTTAGATCGCAGTCAAGTTATGTGTTTTTGTCTTGGAGGTGGCACTGTTTGCTGGAAGAGTTCCAAGCAAGAAACAGTTTCCGACCCTACAACTGAGGCTGTACTAAGTTCTGTTTGAGAACTATGTAGCAGATCTTTTGACTGAGCCTCTCACACAGCGGAAGCATGATGGTCATGCTACATCCATTGGTATTAGATACATGGATGATTGGCTTTAGTGCAAGTGGGAGATTGTTAGTAATATGCCCAAAAGCCAATCAATGGATGATCGTATATAGTCGTGTATATACATTAAGGTTATTCCAATAAATATCGTTTATGAGATAAACGCTTGCACATATTTATAACCCTAGAATATTTATATATTCTTAAATGTCCCTAGTCGATTATTATTATGGA
>JAKUCV010003405.1:0-14204 GCA_028386065.3 Turnera subulata | reverse complement strand
TGACAAGATCAAGCAAGAAGAAAAAGAAGAGTTAGGAACTCAATTTTGTACAAGGTTAAACATTCAATGTCTCTAAGTTATTGGCTCAAACAAAATCACTTTTACTCATGCATCAATTTGATTTTATTTCAATCATATTTATGTCTTCCGAGCCATGAACATCGATGTCCCAATTTTGAACATCGATGTCCTGCCTTGAAACCAAGCTTTCGAGAAGGTTTCTAAGCTTTGAACATCGATGTCCAATATTGGAACATCGATGTCCTGTACTAAAATAATTTTTCCAAAAGTAGGCAGTAGTTTATAACATCGATGTCCATTTTCTAAACATCGATGTCCTCATGACTGTTGTGCTTAAAAATGGCTTTGAAGAGTTTGAACATCGATGTCCTATTTCACAACATCGATGTCCATATGACCGTTGGACCTATAATGCATATTCAAGGCCAGAACATCGGTGTCCTGGATTTGAACATCGATGTTCAGCCGTCATGGGCAGACACACTTTTCACCTTCCCATGACAATTTGTCTAAAGATGTTTTGATTTGTTTCCCCAACGGTCATATAAGTTTTTAGACATATAAATAGAGCATTTACACCTCTGTTTACTATGAATCAACTCTCTACATTTTGAAGCATTCATTGTTTTATACACATATCATTTTTATGAGCCAATATTATTGAGAATTGAGAGTTGCCTTTTGGAGCTTAATCTTGTATACTCATATCTACTCTTTGAGAGGGTTCTTTGTTTGAGTGATTGAATTGTATATTCATACACCTTAAGGGAGGTTAGTTCCCTTGTTGAGATTCATAGGAAGAGGGCATATCTTCTTATGTGAGAAGTCTTGAAGTGAGGTATCTTCAAGCAAGTGTGTTGACGTTCATGTGACTTGAACTCTCAGGTTTAGGATTCTTGTGACTAGAATTCCTAGGTTGTAACGGTTTGTTGAGCACCCGTAAGCTTAACACTAGATAGTGAAATCTTCAAGTGAGACTTGAAGGGCTGGATTAGCCACACTAGTAGAGTGTGTGTGAACCAGGATAAATTGGTTGTGTCCTTCAATCTTTCAATTCCACATTTTATTTCCTGCAAATATTTTCAGTTTTAGGTCTAAAGCTATTCACCCCCCCCTCTAGCTTAGCCTTTCCGAACTAACAATTGGTAGCGGAGCCTAACTCTCTGAAAGACTTAACCGTTTGAGAGGAAATTTTCTATGGCTTCTTCAAGTTATTTGTATGCAGGAATTGCTGAAGGACAATCCACTACCCGTGCACCGTTCTTTGACGGGACAAATTACACATATTGGAAGGAAAGGATGAGAATTTTCATCCAAGCCAATAATTTCGCAGCCTGGCTGGTGATAAAGAATGGTGTTCAAGTTCCAACAAGGACGGAAGCGGGGTACAACGAAGATGACATCCAGAGAATCGAAAACCACTCCAAGACAATACACATGCTCCAATGTGCGGTCAATCCGAAGGACTATCAAATAATCTCGCACTGCGCAACGGCCAAGGAGATGTGGGAAATGCTGGGAATCATCTATGAGGAAACTGACAGCAAGCAAGTTGAGACTGTCAACCTTTGTTTCATGGCAAAGGAAGAATCTTCGGAAGAGGTAAGTACTTCCTATTCGAGTGATGATTATACATTTGAAGAGCTGCAAGATGCATTTAGTGAAGTATATAGTAAATTCATTTCAGTTTCTAAGGTCAATAAGAATTTAAAGAAACAAATTACAACCTTAGAAAATGATAATGAGAAATTATCAAATGATAAGGATAAGTTATCAAGTAAGATTGATAAGCTTGAAAAAGAAAAGCATGCTCTTAATATGTGTTGCAATGAACTTAATGAGAAGATATCCTTTAATGTATGTGCTTGTGTTGTACTGGGAAATGAGAATGAATCTCTTAAGTGTCAAGTTACTGATTTAAAGAAAACATTAGAGAAATTTACAAATGGCACAGATGGTCTTAATCTTCTCCTAGGACATCAAAGAAGTCCAACACAAAAAGAAGGATTAGGTGCATCTCATGTATCAAATGATGTCAAACCTGTTGTGCATAATGCTAAGACATATAAACTCGGTGCCTCATCCTCTACTCACCATACTATATCACATGAACATGCTAAACCACATACACATAATACTAGATCACATGTTCATGACACAAGAACACACATTCATCATAGAAGGCCACATGCTCAAAATGCAAGAACAAATGCAAGTAGTGGAAATTCTCATTATGCTAAAATGTATGCCTACAATAGTAGGAACGGAGAGTTTCATTACACTAAACCTAGGACACACATAGCTCAACCTAAGCAAAATAGAGTTATACCTAAGGAAAACAAGTTTACTAGAATGCATAGACATAATGGTAATTACTATCAACCTAGGAGGATGCACAATCCAAATGTCATTTGCCACTATTGTAACAGAATAGGTCACATTGCCCCAGTATGATTTACTAGGCATAGGCATTGGGCTCAAGAAGAAGCTCATTACCATAATGTCTCTAACCCTCAAGGACCCAAAAAGATTTGGGTACCAAAATCCCTTTGATTTGTTTTGCAGGTATGCTTGAAGGCATCAAGTGTACTTTGGTACCTTGATTGCGGATGCTCCAAGCAAATGACCAAAGAAGCATCCAAAATTCAAGACTAAGTGATAGTGCAAAACCAGACCAATAGGTGACAACATCGATGTTTAACAAGCAACATCGATGTTCTGTTATTTTCAGATCACCTGATTTTCCAACCAGTAGCTGTAAAACATCGATGTTTTGTGATCAACATTGATGTTCCCATGAGAACTGCCAAGCCATAAATAAAGCATGCACATCGATGTTTTGTATCAAACATCGATGTTCGGTAAGAACTTTATTTTTCCAGAAGTCTTTAAACATCGATGTTCGTTTTCTACACATCAATGTTATTCATTCCAAGATGTTTAAAATTTCTGTCTAGTAGTCAAAAACATCGATATCTCATTCTTGAACATCGATGTTCTGCCTCTGTTGCATTTTCACAGCTTAGAAATAAGTTAACTTTCTCACTTAAGTTAAGAACTTTAGGTAGCATGTTCATGACAAAATGTTTCAGGAAGAATATTCAGATTTCTTTCAATTTAAGTAAAGCATGTAGTTAGTGCACAATTGATCAAATTGAAAAACACTAGCTTGTTGATGAACACTCACATAAGAAGAACTTTATGTCATACACATGCTGAAAGCACAAATACTTTTATTGATTATAAAGATTGAGTACAACTGTTGAATATTAAAACACACATATTTTACAATCACACTTACAAACAAGAAACGCAGAATTACATCATACATATTCATTACAATTATCATCTGCTTCTAACGATTCGGTTCAGCTGTTACAGTAAAGCCATTAGGAGTATTGACTATGTTAACGCTAATGCTATGACTCCAAGCAAACCACATTCCACCCGAGTTGTTCTGGCCAGGAAGCTCGAACCGATGTGTTGGTGGAAAGCGAAGAGGGATAACTCCGTGATCTCCGGTTTGCTGCCATTGAGTCTCCGTGAGCAGAACCATATTTGGTTTATATTGGTTCTTCAGGTCTCGTAGGGTTCGAACAAAATCTTGGGAACGTGCTGTGATACCCCTGCAGTTCCACACCAAAAGGCGAACCTTTGGCCAAGTGGGCGCTACTCCAGCTACTCGAGGAATGCTCTGAGCTGTCATTGTAATCTGGTAATAACTGCCCTCGTTCAAAATCTGGTAGGTTGGTTCCAACTGAAGCTCCTGAAACCTGTCAGAGATAAAGAACATTGTGGAACTGGCCGTACCATAGTAGGATGCTCGCAGGGTTTGCTGATGATCCAGGAAGATGACCTCTTCCATAGGGGTGATAAAGAATCGAGACGAATAAATCTCGTCTACGAAGACAAGACGAGGAATTCTTGCTAGTTCCTCTGGCAATGGTCCTTGTTGCTCATTTACAATGCTGAAGGCCAACCGATTTCTCCTACCTACGTTTGCACCCTCAACAAAAATGACGGTGGAAGGGGAAGGCATTTTTGCTTTTGATATTTTTGCTAACTCTCTTTCTGAAATTGGATTATAAACTTTCTGTGTTTAATAAGCTCTAACGTATGTCTATTTATAGAAACATAATTGCATTGCCTCTTCTCTAAGAAGGTGACCTCTACAAATTTCTGAAATGTCCAGCAGTGTACAGGAGGTGACCCCTACCTATCCTTGGAGTATCATGAACAACGTTCAGAGGAAGGCCCCTCCAAACCGCTTCGACTTTCAAGAATCTCCTTTTTGAGACACTTGCAAATTCATTTATTGCTAACATCCAAATTTTTCAGATAATCAAGTGTCTGCTTTGTTGAAAATCGTGGCTTAAACTGCATTATTGATTCATCACGGAACTCACAGTCTAATTAGTTGGGCATCAGAGACACCCAAAGTCCAATTGACAAGACATTTTCTCGGGCCCGGTGTACTTACGACAAGGAGATACCCTCTCATCCCGGGAGGATAGAAATCCAAGACAATAATTCTTGGGGCAGAGGCCATCTTACTATCCTTAAATTTGTCACCCATGTTTCATCTTACTAAAACTAGTGTATTCTCTTTGCTAATTTGAGCACCCGAGGCTCGTCTAACTAAGTTTTGCAGGTACCCCTCACTAAGGCCAAAAGACAGGGGGAACCGGAAGAACCACAAATTGGACAAAACATGTAAAGCCCATACAACATCGATGTTTTGTATCGGAACATCGATGTTCAGTAAGTATTCTTTTCATTCCATATTTTTCAACATCAATGTTTCACACAACCGAGGGCATAAAACATCCATGTCCTGAATCCGAACATCGATGTTCGATTTGCTTAAAAGTTCCACAGCATGGACCCGAGAGCACATAACATCGATGTCCTGAATAACGACATCGATGTCCTTTCTTTCCCAGTCTTTACAAGACTCGGACCCGAGAGCAAATAACATCGATGTTCAAATAATGGACATCGACGTTCAGGTTCTGTTTTTCAAAAAAAAATAGAGCCGTTAGACAATTCCAGAATAAACCCAACAGTACACAACATCGATGTCACGAGCTGGAACATCGATGTTCAACTGCTGAAATTTAAAAAATATAGTCGTTACTAGCCGCTACTAGCCGTTGTCTCCTGTATAAAATACACTATTCTTCACTTTTTCTATCTCCATCCTCTCTTCTTCAAAGTGAATTCAACTCTCCTTTCCCTCTACCCTATCCACACTCTTCATAATTTCCACACTTTCTATCTACCTTTCTTGCTTCAATCATGGGCAAGACTAAATCCCGTGCAAAAACACCCATACGACAACCAACTACACGAGGAGGTCCTTCATCTTCTTCTCCTCAATTTCCTTTGAATGACCAATCAGCTATTTGGTTCGCCTCACGTGCACAACTCACACTCTATCAATCACTCTTTCATACTCGTCAAATTTTTCCTCCCCGGTATCTTCCGGTCTCGTATCCGAGGGAGAAGAACTACACAAGGCTTGAAGAGCACCTTCGAGCATCTGGATTGTGGGACTTCGTAACCAACCGAAGCCATCAATATAGTGCCGATTTTACAAAAGCCTTCTACTCCACCCTCAATCGCGATGGTGACGTGTTAACAGCTCAGGTGAATGGAATTGCTATCTCTTTGACTCTCGAGCAATTCGGGGCTGTTTCCGGCTTACCATTTTAGGGTGAGGATATTGCCTCTTATGGCGGTCCTCATTTCATCACGACCCATGAAGCTCCTCTTTTGCAAGAACTCGGTTTCACGGAGGTTGTCCGTACCGCCCATTCCAAAAGACCAACAATTCATTCTCTTCCTCCGGAGAATCGTGTTCTGTTTTATCTCATCACCCGGGTGATCAAGCCACAACCCGGAAATCATACCATCCTATCTATTGAGGATGTGAAGATACTCCATGCCATTCTCCATCATGCTCCAATTAATTGGGCACGTTTTGTGCTTATGCACATGACCGACTATCCGTCTCAATCCACCCATCATCCTCTGCCCTATCCCATCATGGTGTTGGACATTCTCCTACAGGCCGGCATTGATGCTCGGGAAGGTCCTCAAGTCTCTCATACAAAAACATGGGCCATTAGTGATGACACCTTCAGAACTGGTAAATCCGAGCAAGCACCCAGACTTCCACCGGGTGAGAGTTCCGCAGCACCAGCTTGTCCCAAACTGGCTCCTCAATCTTTTGTCGTCACTCTTGAATCGATTGCAGCTTCTCTTACCCATCTTCAAATGAGTGTTAATAGCATGGGACGGTCCATTGATCGCATTGACTTTGAAGTTCAACGCCAAGGGCATGCTCTTCGGTCCTACTTTGATAGAGTCCACTATCAACCTCCACCCTATCATACAACATTTCAGGGATATGATTTCGGAGCTGAGGGAGAAGATGATGATGAGCCATATGCTCCTACTGTGGCCGGTGATCCTATGGACATGGACGCGGCAAATGAAGAAAAAGACGTTGCTGCCGAAAATGAAGAAGATGACGATGATGATGATGGGAACTAACACCCCTATTTCTATTTTTTTATCTTATGTTATCTTTCATGTTCTTTCATTTGAATAAGAGCTTGTTTTTGTCTTTTCAATTTCTTTTTGCTAATGCCAAAAGGGGGAAAACAACTTAATGTGTATGTGCACACCAAGTTCAAAAAGTTCAACTTAAATGGTATCATGGCTAAAACATAGGGGGTACTAATAAGCACATACTTCAACTTGTTTGTCATTATCAAAAAGGGGGAAATTGTTGAAAATAATGTTTTGCTAACATCTCTTTATCTCATTCAGGTTTTGATAATGACAAATCAACCTTGTATTAAGATGATCATTATTATGGAGCAAAAAGAAATAATCAAGAGCAAAGCCTTATCACATCAAAGAGTTCAAGAATTGATGTGACAAGATCAAGCAAGAAGAAAAAGAAGAGTTAGGAACTCAATTTTGTACAAGGTTAAACATTCAATGTCTCTAAGTTATTGGCTCAAACAAAATCACTTTTACTCATGCATCAATTTGATTTTATTTCAATCATATTTATGTCTTCCGAGCCATGAACATTGATGTCCCAATTTTGAAAATCGAGGTCCTACCTTGAAACCAAGCTTTCGAGAAGGTTTCTAAGCTTTGAACATCGATGTCCAATATTGGAACATCGATGTCCTGCACTAAAATAATTTTTCCAAAAGTAGGCAGTAGTTTATAACATCGATGTCCATTCTCTGAACATCGATGTCCTTATGACCGTTGTGCTTAAAAATGGCTTTGAAGAGTTTGAACATCGATGTCCTATTTCACAACATCGATGTCCATATGACCGTTGGACCTATAATTCAAGGCCAGAACATCGATGTCCTGGATTTGAACATCGATGTTCAGCCGTCATGGGCAGACACACTTTTCACCTTCCCATGACAATTTGTCTAAAGATGTTTTGATTTGTTTCTCCAATGGTCATATAAGTTTTTAGACATATAAATAGAGCATTTACACCTCTGTTTACTATGAATCAACTCTCTACATTTTGAAGCATTCATTGTTTTATACACATATCATTTTTATGAGCCAATATTATTGAGAATTGAGAGTTGCCTTTTAGAGCTTAATCTTGTATACTCATTTCTACTCTTTGAGAGGGTTCTTTGTTTGAGTGATTGAATTGTATATTCATACACCTTAAGGGAGGTTAGTTCCCTTGTTGAGATTCATAGGAAGAGGGCATATCTTCTTATGTGAGAAGTCTTGAAGTGTGGTATCTTCAAGCAAGTGTGTTGACGTTCATGTGACTTGAACTCTCAGGTTTAGGATTCTTGTGACTAGAATTCCTAGGTTGTAACGGTTTGTTGAGCACCCGTAAGCTTAACACTAGATAGTGAAATCTTCAAGTGAGACTTGAAGGGCTGGATTAGCCACACTAGTAGAGTGTGTGTGAACCAGGATAAATTGGTTGTGTCCTTCAATCTTTCAATTCCGCATTTTATTTCCTGCAAATATTTTCAGTTTTAGGTCTAAAGCTATTGACCCCCCCCTCTAGCTTAGCCTTTCCGAACTAACAATCATTTTGCTCCTCTCTCTCATATTCATTCAATTTTCAGAGCATCCTTGAGAGTGTCTTGAGTGCTTCTGAGTTTGAGAGTAAAACACACACATACCCTTCTTTGTGAAAGAAGAGAGACACCACACAAAGCTCCCGAAAATCCTGTTGCTAGCACACCAGTTCGGGAGGGCTTGAAGTTGGAGATCGTGTGACGATTCCGACTTGATCACCGTTCGTGTGGATACCGTAGAGGGGTGGGATACCTTGTCTTGCTCTTGCTGATTCCGACACTTCAGTTAGGTGGAAGATCCTAACCATATAAGGTACGGAAAATTGTTATTCGGTTTATATGCTTCACATGTGTTCCTGTGTTGTTTCCGGAAATTCCGCTGCATGTTTTTCTTGTATATGAGTGTCATATAGCATACCGGAAACTTACAATCACCATATCACATAATCCGAGCATGGCCATGCATTTACAGTTCAACTCTATCAAGAGGCCAAACTGATAATATACCCGTTATATGGGTTGGACGAATTCCATCTTGATCATACGAAATCCACTACACATTATATCATATACCCAATGATTACACTAAGTTCTACTCAGCTACGAATAGCCAAGAGTAATATCAAAATATATGACTCACATGTTGGGAACCTTGATGATCTCAGGTCTAAGGACAATACATATAAGAACCACTAATGACAATCATATAACGTTCCATGTAGTGTTCTTATGTTGGGTCGGTCCAGTCCACAAGTTCTCTAACTTGTACCCGTATGTAGAATTCATATCTCATATAATTCTCAACATACGCTAGTCTTAATTTATTATTACAACCCATCCATAATAATAATCGACTAGGGACATTTAAGAATATAAAATATTCTAGGGTTATAAATATGTGCAAGTGTTTATCTTATAAACATATTTATTGGAATAACCTTAATGTATTTACATGACTATGTACAATCATCCATTGATTGGCTTTTGGGCATATTACACTAACAATCTCCCATTTGCACTAAAGCCAATCATTCATGTATCTAATACCAATGGATGCAGTATGACCATCATGCTTCTGCTGTGTGAGCGGCTTAGTCAATGGATCTGCTACATTGTTCTCAGAAGGAACTTTGCACAGCCTGACATCGCCTCTATCAATGATCTCTCTAATAAGATGAGAGCGTCGGAGTATATGTTTGGATCTCTGGTGGTATCTAGGTTCTTGAGCCTGTGCGATTGTCCCACTGTTGTCACAATAGAGCTCAATCAGACTGTCAATAGTAGGAACCGCCCCAGGTTCAGTTACAAACTTCTTAATCTAAACAGCCTCTTTCGCCGCATCTGAGGCAGCTATGTACTCAGCCTCAGTTGTAGAGTCGACAACTGTCTCTTGCTTTGAACTCTTCCAGCATATAGCACCACCTCCAAGACAAAACACATAATCTGACTGCGATCTAAAGTCATCCCTGTCAGTTTGGAAGCTAGCATCTATGTAACCCTTTACAACAAGCTCATCAACGCTTCCATATACAAGGAATGCATCCTTAGTCCTTCTCAAGTACTTAAGGATGTTCTTAACCACTGTCTAGTGACTTTCACCGGGATCAGATTGGTATCTGCTTGTAACACTTAATGCATATGCGACATCCGGTTGAGTACATAGCATGGCATACATGATAGATCCTATTGCTGATGCATAAGGAATCTTACTCATCCGCGCTCTCTCCTTAGATGTACTAGGACATTGATTCTTTGAGAGAAATACGCCATGTGACATGGGCAAGAAACCTTTCTTGGAATCTTACATGATAAACCTCTTTAGCACCTTGTCAATATATGTACTTTGACTTAGCCCAAGAAGCCTTTTGGATCTATCTCTATAGATCTTTATACCTAGCACGTAGGCAGCTTCTTCTAAGTCCTTCATTGAGAAATTCTTTCCTAACCAAGTCTTTACAGACTGTAGTGTTGGAATATCATTCCCAATGAGAAGAATGTCGTCAACATACAATAACAAGAAAACGATAATGCTCCCACTAACCTTCTTGTAAACACATGGCTCATCTTCATTTTTAATGAAACCAAACTGTTTGATTACTTCATCAAAACGAAGATTCCAACTACTAGAAGCTTGCTTTAATCCATAAATGGATCTTTGCAACTTGCACACCTTGTTAGCATTTTGTGGAGTGACAAAACCTTCAGGTTGTGTCATGTACACATCCTTTAAAAGATTTCCATTAAGGAAAGCAGTTTTGACATCCATTTGCCATATCTCATAATCATTGTATGCGGCTATAGCCAATAGAATCCGGATGGATTTAACCATGGCAACTGGTGAGAAAGTTTCATCATAGTCAATACCATGAATTTGCTTAAAACCTTTCGCAACCAATCGCCCCTTAAAGGTAATCACATTACCATCCATGTCGGTCTTTTTCTCAAAGACCCACTTGCGCCCAATAGGTTTTACCCCTTCAGGTGGATCAACCAAGGTCCATACCTTGTTTTTATATATAGATTCCATCTCCGAATTCATGGCTTCTAGCCACTTCTTAGAGTCTGGACCCGTAATAGCCTGCTGATAGGAAGTGGGCTCATCCTCTTCTGTGAGCATCACGTCTCCAGTATGAGTCATAAGAAATCCATATCTCTCAGGCTCATGCTGAATCCTATCAGACCTACGTAGTCCATGTGTTACAGGCACAGGTTTTTCACCCACAACATCTTGGGGTTCCTGTCCTTGTTCCTTCTCAGCCTCTATACCTCGAACTTCTTCGAGTTCTATTTTTCTCCCAGAGATTTTTCTAGAAATGAATTCTCTTTCTAGAAAAATAGCAGTACGAGCAACAAACACTTTGTGGTCTGTGGGATTATAGAAATAATATCCTTTAGTTTCCTTAGGATATCCAACAAAGAGGCACTTGACGGATTTAGGGCCGAGTTTATCTGATGCTTCTCGTCTCACGAAAGCCTCACAACCCTAGATCCTCATAAAAGACAAATTGGGACGCTTCCCTGTCCATTACTCATATGGTGTCTTTTCAACCGATTTAGATGGAACACGGTTACGTGTAAAGGCAGCACTTAATAATGCATGTCCCCAAAATGAAGAAAGAAGGCCAGCTTGACTCATCATAGAACGAACCATGTCTAACAAAGTTCTATTCCTCCTTTCAGATACACCATTCCATTGACGCGTACCTGGTGGAGTAAGTTGTGATACAATACCACATTGCTTTAGGTGATCAAGAAAATCTCGGTCTAAGTATTCACCTCTTCAATTAGATCGAAGCATTTTAATACTCTCGCTGAGTTGATTCTGTACTTCACTCATGAATTCTTTGAACTTTTCAAAGGATTCTGACTTGTGTTTCATAAGATACACATAGCCATATCTACTGTAATCATCAGTAAATGTAATGAAGTACTGAAAACTACCTCTAGCCTGTGTTGACATAGGTCCACATACATCAGAACGTATAAGACCTAACAAGTCCGAAGCTTTTTCACCTTTATGAGCAAAAGGAGCCTTCGTCATTTTGCCTAATAAACATGACTCACATGTCTCATATGATTCAAAATAAAATGAGTCTAAAAGTCCATCTTTATGGAGTTTAGAAATACGAGTCTCGTTTATATGGCCCAATCGGCAATGCCAGAGAAAGGTTTCATTAGAATCGTTTAATCTAACCTTCTTCGTATTAATATTATAGATTGGTGTTTCAAGGTTTAGAACATACAAACCATTGCTTAAATATGCACCACCATAATAAATATCATTGAAATAAATAGAACAACAATTGTTCTTTATTACAAATGAAAAACCTTTCTTGTCCAGAAAAGAAACAGAAATCAAGTTCCTGCTTATGGTAGGAACATAATAACAATCTTCAAGTTCTAAAACGAAACCACTCGGTAAGGGTAGATGGTAAGTCCCTACGGCAAATGCAGCAACTCTTGCTCCATTTCCAATGCGCAGGTCTATCTCTCCCTTTGTTAATCTTCTACTCTTTCTCAGTTCCTGCACATTTACACAAATGTGAGAACCACATCCGGTATCTAATACCCATGATGCAAAGATAGAGATATTAGCTTCTATAACAAAAATACCTGAAGTGGAAGTCTTACTTCTCTTCTGTTTCTTCACCTCTTCAAGGTAAACAGGGCAGTTACATTTCCAATGGCCAGGTTTATTGCAATGGAAACATTGTCCTTCCTTTGCAATACCACCTCTGGGTTTCAGCACATGGGAACAAGAAGATGCACATGCACCAAAATTTTTGGCATATTTCTTCTTCTTGTAAAACTTGACATTACCCTTTCCTTTGCCTTTTCCAACCATCAAAATGTTGTTGGATTTGTTTGCTTTCTTTTAATGCTCAACTATTCCCAACATGTTAAGCAACTCAGACAAGGATTTGTCAAGATGATTCACATTGAAATTCATGACAAATTGGTTGTAACTATCCGGCAACGATTGTAGGACTAGATCAACAGCCAACTCCTTTTGCAAAGGAAAACCTAGACCCTCAAGGCTCTTAATGTATCCAATCATTTTGAGCACATGAGGTCTCATTGGTGATGACTCAGCCATCTTGCATTCAAACAATGCCTTAGAGGTCTCATACCTCTCATGCCTAGCTTGCTCTTCAAAGAGCATTTTCAGGTGTTCGATCATATAGAACACACCCAAGTTCTCATGTTGCTTCTGAAGCTCAGAGTCCATGTTAACAAGCATTAGGCGCCGGTTTATTTGGAACGGGCCCTTCAAGGACATACAACTTCTTTTCTTGTTTGAGGACTATCCTCAAATTGCGATGCCACTTTAGGAAGTTATTCCCATTCAGCTTTTCCTTCTCAAGGACCGATCACAGAGATTGTGTACTAGTGTTTTGTGACATGATAACTCTACAACATTGATCAAATCACACAAATAAGAATCATGTATACATAAATCATTTAACAAGGAATTCTATTAATTGATGCTCCTACTATGAATCAAAATATGATAAGTAGGCCAAGATCCATATTTCACTACAAGATAAGTCAGCTTTGGCTGATCGCTTACATCATAGTTATTTAGGTAGACAACTCTTGTCAATTACATCTCATGTAACTTTTCGATAGTTGAGTGAACAACACTTGTTCTTGTCTATCTCATAGACTTAGCTCAAATCTTTGCCTCTAAGTCCTCAATCCTATTGAGATGACCTAGTTAAGTTCTACCCATAATAAATAGTTTGGATATTACAATTATCACATCGCACCTTGCTAGGATAAACATTGACACCTTGCTTTGGCAAAACCTACCAAGTGCTGATCTAAGCAATGATGAGTGCTTATCATGGAAGGCAAAACAAGAGGAACTTAATATTTACATCAACATATTATGTTCATACATCACATGCATATAATCAACAAATCATATATTGATGTTTTGTAAATTTGGAAACCAAAAATACATAAGAACTTCGATGTCTAACGTTGAACATCGATGTTTTTGAGAATCTGATTCTCCCAACTACTTAGCAGTGATCAAGCACATCGATGTTTAACTCTTGAACATCGATGTTTGACTCTTGAACATCGATGTTTAACGCTTAAACATCGATGTTTGAGAATTCTGGAACTCGAAACCTTTCGGCAGAGCCCATGAACATCGATGTTTAAAACATGAACATCGATGTTTTTGAGAATCTGGAACTCCAAACTATTTGGCAGAGCTCAACAACATCGATGTTTAACTTTTAAACATCGATGTCTTGAAGTTCTGGAAGTTCAAGATTTCTGGCAGTAGTTTTAAACATCGATGTCTAAATTTGGCAGTGCTCTAGAACATCAATGTTTAACTCTTGAACATCGATGTTTTGAGAGTTCTGCCAAGGCCACCCTGTTAGTAATATGCCCAAAAGCCAATCATGGATGTTTATTTATAGTCATGTACATACACTTTAAGGTTATTCCAATAAGTATCGTTTATGAGATAAACGCTTGCACATACTTATAACCCTAGAATATTTCATATTCTTAAATGTCCCTAGTCGATTATTATTATGGATGGGTTGTAATAATAAATCAAGACTAGCG
>JAKUCV010003404.1:9043-62374 GCA_028386065.3 Turnera subulata | reverse complement strand
GGGGAGCTCGTTCTTGGATTCGTGTGACGATTCCGGGAAGGTCACGGTTCGTGTGGATACCGTAGAGGAGCAGGGCTTCTTCTTGCTCTAACTGATTCGTTTCAGCCTTCGTCTTGGTCTAGATGATTCGTTCCAGCAGTTGGGTGAAAGACCTCAACCGAACAAGGTACGAAATTTTTGTTATACGGTTTATATGCTTCACATGTGGTTCTTGGCTAAGTTTCCTTTGCTTCCGCTGCATCTTTTGCTTCTATATGATTGCCATATAGCCTAGGGAAACTTACAGTCTCCACTGGTGGCGATGGTCTGCGGCGGCGTCGGCTCGTGGTTGCAGCGACGAGCAAGGGGGAGGAAGGAGGAGAAGAGATTGTGATGGTGGCTTGTGAGGTGGTTGTTTTTGTTGTTTTTGCTTTTGTTGTTTGTTTTTTTTTTTCCCCTTCTCTTTTGGAGTTGATTTTTTTTGTGGGTTTTGCAGGTGAAGCAGGGGATGGATTGCAGAGAAAAGAACGGGTTACAGGTTTCTTTGCAGGCAGAAGGTGATGCAAGTATGCAGGTAAGGCAGGAAAAAGCAGGCGTGGCACGGGTTTCGCAGGAGAAAGGTAAGTCACATGTGTAACAGGAGTTGACGGCTGCATTAAATAATTATGCAGTCGTGTACCGTCCGGACCTGAAAATATCCGATATACCCCCTTACCTTTATTTCTGGTCCGTAGACTCGAGGATAAACCTAACTTTTGTCGAGATTCCTGGACCCGAAAAATACCAACTCTGGTCCGCAAAATCCGCAGAAAAATCTCGATGGCATCGTACCGGATGGCACCGACAGAACTCCAGGAATTGAAGAAACAGTTAGATGAGCTGCTTGAGAAGGGATTTATCAGACCTAGTAATTTTTAAAAACTCCGATGATAATAGATAGACTCAATTGCAGCTTAAATATCATCAGGAAGCACATGGATCATCCCTGACTTTTGCCATAAAACCATAACTATGTTTTTCCTATAAAAAGAATATTAAATTTCAGCAATTTTTTCCAGTATTTTTACTGTCAAGTATTTCTAGCAAAAGAATGTGGTACACAATGTGTATGCACACCCCAACATGTGCATGTCACGTTGTTTTCTGATTTTATATCTGACAATTTTTTTTCAACAAACAATCATCATAAAATAAACCAAAGAGTGTTAGGTATTCTATGTCCAGTTTTGAAAATAGCGTGAAAATTAATAGTACTATCAATTTTTCTTTCCATTTGTACATTTCAAGACCTTTATTTCCCTCTTAAGTTTTCTAATAAATTATGAAGTTCACTTAAAGAAGAATAATCACAAAGTGAACTCAAGAAAAAGATCAAACACTAAAAATTTTTATGCTAAATTTGAAATGAAAAAAAAAACCAGACTATACTATCACTTTTTCTTCTACTCTCAAATATCTTTACTTTTCTTTTGCCCTTTAAGCTTTCTAATAAACTCTAAGGCTTACTTTGACCAACAACAAATTACCAAGTGAAATTACTAAATAACCAGGAGTTATATATCTTTTATATTAATTTTGAAAATAAAAAATATTAATAAATTAAGGAAAAAAAATACTCTCTTCATAATAATATTACAATTTTGTTGATAATAATATAATTTTAATAATAACTAGTTTTTGTGCATGTGCGATGCACATGATATGATAACATATAACATGAATATTGTTTGTAAAGTGATTATTATTATTATCAAAATCAAAATGAAATTATGTTGACAAATAGTAAGCTAATTTTATAATTTGAAAATAATTTTACAATAATTAAAAAATCAAATAAATATTTGTTAAATTACGTGAAAATTTCAAATGATAATTTATAAGTTTATAAATGAACTAAAAAATATATAATAATTAGTTCGTATAATATCTTTTCCAATTATGTTAAAATTGCAATTTATAATTGTTGTAGAGGTAAGGCGTACTGTATTCTTCTTAAACCCTAAGGTCCAGGTTTTGAGTCCAAGTGGAGGTGTATGGAAATCATACTATTGGTAGTGGTTCCACCTCACAAGGGTGACGTGTCGAGCCACGGTGAGAGATCAGTCTAGTAGTCGATTGGGATACTCTTCTAGCATAAAAAAAAAAAACATGAAGTTTGAAAAATAAAGTGGATCTAATATAAACATTCTTTATTTATTTCTATTTTAACTTTCTTAATAATTGGTTGTGTTCCTTTGATACTTCTTTCGAGCAAATCATCATTCTTTTCTACTCCACTCATTTGCTCTGCTCATCCCTACAAAGAAAATATATTCTTCGTCTTGGTAAGCGATCGACTTTTGAATTTCTTGCTTTGTTTACAAAATAATAATTCTTCCTTCTTGAAAATCACGAATCACAATGTGATGACCCAATCCCACATCGGAAACGCCCTTATCCCAAAATATTTAATTTAATTAATTATAATATATGAAATGATCAAATTGCCCTTCTGCCTGGGATACGATACAAACAAGAAAAATCATCGTTTAACTGTGCAATAAATTATACAAAATATTATACAATAAACGAGTATGCAGTGGAAGACAAACACATATGATAACATGCATCAAATAAACCCTATGGATCCAACCCGAGGAGAGGATAACACCGCCACCTGCAGAAATGCACCACTACTTAATTAGCAGTTGACCTGTAAAAGACGTGAGGGGGTGAGACCAACAAATGTCTCACCACAAACAAATAAACCACAGTATACAACTACAAGTCAACTACAAATACACCGGCATCAAGTAATAGCAACCACAGTGCACTAACAAGTCACAATGCACAACACAAGTCATCATCAGACTTTAAACAACACTTGTCTTTAATCATCTTATTATCATTGTACTTTATTGTTATTAGAGTTAAATATTTTATTAGGGCCCTCTACTGTGTGCGTCGAGTTCGGTTCCGTCTGTACAGACAATCAGGGCATAAGCCCAAAAACAACCAGGGCATAAGCCTAAATATAAACAGGATATAAACCCAAGCCAGGACATAGGTCCAAATAGAATCAGGGCATCAACCCAAGTCAGGACATAAGTCCAAATGCAATCAGGGCATCAACCCAAGTCAGGACATAAGTCCACATATAGCCAATCGGTCAACAGCCCCACAGTAGTATTCTTTAGTATGTTATTCTCAATTAGGCTTTAAGAGTTCTGTATGCCATACGTTATGATTATCCAGGGTTGTGTGGATTTAACATATTATTCTCAAGTCCGGGCCTCCGGCCCTCAAATCACCACACGAATCTCAAAATCAAAAATCATGTCATATTTCATAACTCAACTCATGCTTGACAGGCATTGTACGTCTCACAGGCACACAATACATATAATCAGGCACACAACAACATAGATATCACCATAATGATACGTCGAGCAAACAAACAACATCAACACAACAGGCGTACACGCACACAGCATTCAATGCCAAACAGATATTACCACTTTAGGTACCATGTCTGTTAACAGAGTATTGTAGGCAGTACACATACAAAGGTTTATATTTCCTCACCTGAGTCACCTCAAAAGCTAGTGCCCAATCCTGCTTTCCCATTTCCTATATTTTCAACCACACAATCACATATGATGCAGCCACAAAAATGTTTGTGCATGAAGTTTATGATATCCATGAAAGTAGAGTCTCACACCCAACATATATTTTGGCCACCATATGATCAGGTCCCCGAATTGCACAGCACTCGCAACAAAGCACACCGCTGCTCGATACCGTCATCGCCCGAGTCCACTATTGATGACTTAACCCACACCCATACCTCCAGAGTAACGCTATCCGCAGCGATGGAGCCCCGAGCCTCACCATCCGGTCCTTGCGGTGCACTGTGACTCTTCTTGGTGCACAGCTCCGTTCAAAGGAGGGGAGAAAAGGGAGAGATGGGAAGTTGAATCAAGCGGTGGCGATGGTTTGAGAAAATCGAAGGGTGAGACTGGAGAAAAGAAAACCAAAACGAAGTGGGTGTATGGGAGCAGAAGGAGAAACGCGAACCAAAAAAAAAAGATAAAAGAATTTAATATATTTAGGTTTGCAACCCTATTCCTTACCAGACATCAAACGATGTCATTTTTAATCAAAACATATCAATGGCTAGTCCATTCGTTAGTCAAACTGCATCTCCTGCCCATGTTTTACGCATAAACAGTCCAAGACTATACCACTACTTGTTTTTCCAAATCTAGATCGACTTTTATTTAAAAGAAATCTGCAATTTGGGAATAAATCTCATAAATTCTGGAAAGATTATTTCCTTTGACCAAAAATTTGATTAGAAATTTCTAAGAGGTAAAGGAAACGAATAAATAAATAAATAATTTTATTTTTTTCATAAATAAAAATTATTGAAAATTCGGGGTGTTACACACAATATTGATATTTTTCATAATTAATTGTCTCGAAGGGTAACCCTCAGACATTGAGGATAATTTGCGCTCGCCTCCACCTAATTCAATTTATATGTGTAATTTAATGTTTTTAATAATATCTTGCAGAAAAATATTTTAGTGATACTTTTCTAGAAACTTGTGCAATTTTTTTTTTTGGGTATGTAATTTCTTTTATTTATGTTCAATGTATGATCTACTATTTTTGGCAATACCTTTTTACGCAGCATAAAGCAGTTGAGGTTGATTTATTCTTTTTAACATGATGTCTTTTATTATTATGTTTTGACAAAAAAAGCTTTTCATGATAAGGGCTAGCTAGAAAGTTAAAAGTTAAAAGAGACCTTCAAGACTCATGAGAAAAATTAATAAACTTACTAATTAACTTACATAGATGAATCTTAAAGAAATTCGATTATTATCTATAAAATTAGAGATCAGAACATGTGGCTTTGCAAGGAGGGAGGGGGAAAAAACAACCCTCTTGCTTACCGCACCATTTAGAAATAGATTATTATGCATTGAAATAAAGATGAGAATATAGACAATAAGACTCTTGGTTGGACACGTAATCTAATAAAGTTTAGGAGTCTTTAGTTATTTGTGGAAGAGAGGTTGGTATTCCTAGCCATTAATAAATAATATAATAATAAAAGAGATAGGGGTATTTTTGTATTTTAATTTTGCAAGTTTTGTTGACTTCTTGCTTTTATATATAGTATAGATATAAATAATAGAGAATATGATTGACTAATTAATAGTAATTAAAACTGAGATGAAAATGGGAGTTGAGAATAAGTATATAGAATAAGAGGAGAAGAAGAGTTTATGGTGAAATGTAAGTGTAGAAATATGAAGGCATGAAGGGCTATTTATAATTGGATATTGGAGGATAAAAACAAATAAGTATGATTAACTTAAAAGGATAAAATCAAATGGATGTTAAATAAAGAAGATGATACTAAATAGATGAAGTGAAATATTTACAAGAAATAAATTCGAGTACAGTAAAAATTAATTTTACCAGATAGGTTAAGCTAATCTATTACTAAAGAGTCAAAGGAACCTAGCACTCTATACTTCAGAAACTACACAAGATGATTCAAACAAGTTGTAGCTTGCTCTCTTAACATTCAAAATGAAATAAGCATGTGAGCAACAACCTTGTTCTTCACGAAAAGCTGTTGAATGATAATGAAGCATAGAGGCATCAAAGATGCCAAATCTTGAGAATGACTACTGAGGGATTTGAACGTTTACGTTTTTGGCACCTTTCATGCCAGAACTCATTGCAACTGACAGTAACACATAGTTGTTATGCTTGGAGGCTTCTTTCCCCCTTATCTCTACAAAAGGAAACGAATTTGATGAGTTGAATCAAAGCTGTCAATAGAGAAAAAAGTGAGAAATTAGCAACAACTCTCCTCTTGAGCTTGAGAATGTGAAAGAACCTTGGGCTTTACTTGTAAACTTCTTGAATGAGTCACTCTTGAAGATATATTGAGGGAAGGTTATATCTTAAGTAAGCCTATGAGCCTTTTGTGCTGATTAGTGATAAGCAAAGTTATGATTAACTTTGAGAGAAGGTTTGCAATTTGCACCTTGGTAAAACTTGTGAGTGATAAGCTTTGTTAGTTTCACCTATGAAGAAACAAACTGAGTTAGGTGGATTGGGAATATCTTACTAGGAAACTTAAGAGCAAAGCTTGAATTAGTTTTGTAAGTATAAGAGATTAGAGCTTAGCCTAGGTAAAAGCTTGTACTGTAGGTTATTTGGCTGATCTTGTAAAAAATCAAGGTTAGTGAAGAATTAGAAATCTCAAGGTGAACTCATTGAATAATGGGTGTACTCTTGTGTAAGGAACCAGTATAAATCGTGTGTGCAAATCACTTCATCTCTCTATTTATGAAACGCCCGTGTCCCAATTTGTTAATATAAAATAGAATTTAAATATAAAATGACTAAATTTCCCTTATCATTCCCGGGACACAAAAATCATCAACTAAACACCCGTATCCCAAAGAACTCATTAAATTAATTACAGCATGAGAAGTGACCAAAATGCCCTTCTACCCGGGATACGATGTCAACAACATGATCAACATTTAATTCAATAATAAATAGTACAATGGAATCAAGTACGCAGCGGAGGACAAAAATACATAGCAACATGCGTGCAATGAACCCTATGGATCCGACCCGAGGGGGAAAGCACCGCCACCTACTGATATGCTCTTCTGATCATCGATCAGCTAACATGTGTAAAAATTGTGAGGGGGTGAGACCAACCACTGTCTCACCACAAACAAATAAACCAAAGTATACTAATACAAATCAACCACAAATACTGGCATCAGGCAGTAGCAACCACAATGCACAACAAGTACAATGCACAACAGAAAATCATCCTCAGAGTTTAAACTTACAGCTATCTTTAATCATCTTATTATAGTTATATTTTATTATTATTAGGGTTTAGCATTTTATTAGGGCCCTCTACTGTGTGCGTCGAGCTCGGTCCCGTCTCATGAGACAACCAGGGCTAAAGCCCAAATATAAACAAGGCAGGGCCCAATACAATCAGTGAGAGAGAGAGACAGACAGAGAGAAAGAGGGAGATAGAAAGAGGGAAGTAGAATCGGTCATCACAGACCCATATGCTAAACCGCATATACCATGCTATCCCGCATGAAATCCCGAGGGGTATCACTTCCCGCTCGAACCAACCGGTCAACAGCCCCACAGTAGAATTATTATAGTATGTTATTCTCAATTATGCTTAACGAGTTTTGCCATACGAAATTGTCAAACAGGGTTGTGTGGATTTAATATCTTATTCTCAAATCCGGGCCTCCAGCCCTCAAGTCACCACACGAACCACAAAGTCATATCACATGTTATATGTCATAACCAACAAACTCATGCTCAACTAGTATATCATATCAAACAGACACGTAATACACATAATCAGACATACTGCATCAAGGTATCATCATTAAGATGTAAACGCAAACAAGAACATCCGCACAGCAGGCACATATGCATATAGCATTCAATACCAACCAAGTATTACCACTTCTTGTTCCAAGTTTATTAACCGAGCATTGTAGGCAGTAATGCATACAAAGGTTTATAAGTCCTCAACTGGGCCATATTAACTGCCTCGGAACCGAAGCCTTGTTCTACCTCAACTCTCCTATATTTATAACAAAATACAACACATAAGGTTCACATCAACTATGGTGAAAGCATATGCTAATGCAGTGACGATAACGATATGTCCTCTCTGTTCCATAAGCTCGATTAAAACAGATCATGGGTCTAAGCCCGTCCAATCTTACAATCTTAGCCCAAAACTAAAAGTCCGCTTAAGCTTAGATATAAAGTTTTATCTACCTTTGGGCTTAAGGCCCATATCCATAATAGTTACCGAGTTTAATTATCCATTGGGCCTAAAGCCCATTCCCATAATAGTCATTGGGCCTAAAGCCCATACACACTCCGCTTAACATTTATTGGGCCTAGACTCGGCCCGTTAACATAATCGTGACAAATTGAACTCCCGAGCCCAACCTTTTCGGCCTATCGGTTCTAAACGCATCGGAAATATATTCCGGCCACGCATTCTCAACTCGCAACTCCCGAATTCCACTAAAGTTCATTTATTACATAATGCACATATTAAATGCATTTACATTACAAGATAGTACAAGAACCGAAATTCGCATCAAAGCCCGAGAATTACCACGTAATGCCGAAAAGACACTGTCTTGCCGGAACAGTGACCGTGCTCGCCGAATTCCAGTCAAGCCTCGCCTGAAAGCCACCAAGGCCTCGAAAATGAACAACAACAAAACTGCCACACCCCTAAACAAAAACCATAACAACATTCAACTCAAAACCCAACACCACATAACGAAATTGGAAAGAGCTTAGGATATCCAATCCTTACCGGAATAATCACCGCCCAAAACTGGTCCTGTCTGAACCCGTTGACAGCAGCAAACTGAGCTCACCCAATATCGACGTAGCTCGGCGATAACCCCACCAAATCCTGCAGCCTCCAACTCGACCTGACCACACCAACTGCCCACACAAACATAGGCCCGCCACCACATCGACCACCATACTCAAACCACCCACAACACAACTGAACCCAATTAAACTCGCTACACAAAAACAAAGAGCAGATAAGAAAGAACAGAGGCAGCACGCTTACCCAGGATTCACGGTGACGACCACTCTATCGAATCCTCGCGTCCAGCCTCTAAGACCCTTCGTGGTGTCCTCTATCTGCAGCGACGACAGCAATCGACCCACAACGTCCACTGGCGGCGACACGGCGGTGGTGACAGCGCGATGTGATGGCCAGAGAAGGAGAACGAGATGGTCACGGTGTCGGGGAAAAGGAAGAAGAAAAGCATCGATGACTTACCCCGTAACCGACCACTTCGACGAGTGCTTGAGCAGGCCTTTCGTTGGGTTCGCTCTCGCACAGAGGACTCGGAAGAGCCTCACCTTTCCTCGCGCCCAGCCTCTCTCAGCCTCCCCGTCGACTTGCAGCGCTTCACGGTGTGGAAAGCACAGGCCACAACGACGACGACGACTCCTCTATGATCGGATCGAGGAGGAGAAGATGAGGAGTGGTGGTGATGGCGTGCGTGTTTATGGCGGCGGGAGAGAAGAGGATAGGTAGGGTGAGGCGCCGTCAGGTGTGGAGAAGAAGAGAAAGAAAAGGAAAGAAAAGAGGGAAGTAGGAAAAGAAGAGAAGGGAAGACTGTTTAGGGTTTGGCCGGCTCAGTCCCGAAACGACGTCGTTTCAGACTGAGGCGCGGTCAACCCTCGCCAGTCAACAAGTTTTTTTTTTTTTTCCCTTGACTCCCTGAAACGACGTAGTTTCAAATAAACTACATCAACGGCACTTCCTCACCCCCAAACTCGAAATGATTCGTAAAGGAACCTCGGTTTAGGAAAAACTCCAAGATAAAAGGGAAATAAACCAAGGAAAATTAATCCTTGACCAAAAATTCCCAGAAAATTCCGCAAGGGTAAAATTAGAAATAAAATTGTGAAATTTTCAAAAATTGCATAAAATTAAATACCGAAAATTCGGGGCGTTACAATTTAAGTGTGTTCCTAATTGTCCAAATTCAGATACAAAACCGATTTGGCATTAGTGACGCCAAATCTGCGATTAAGCGAAAAATGCTAATTCACACCCCCTACTAGTTAATTTGGGCCTACACATTATACCCTGGAGATAACGGAATATATATTTATATATTCTATTCTATTCCAATGTTGACACGTTAGAGCAAAGTTATATCTTGCTATTAATATGGAAAAAGCTTCAAGCTTAATGTTACAAGCAAGATAAATTGCACTATGATATAGTACTTCAGGACCAAACTAATCTTTCGAAAGTTTTTCATCTCAAACTCTTTCTTTAAACTTAGGACTGATTTGAAAACTTCTTCAGTAGTTCTAATAATACTTAAATCACAAATAAAAATAATGAAAAATTCTCATATGGATGAAAAATATTACAACGGTACTAAATTCATCATCATAAATAGGAATAATAATAAGTTCACACATGTACCGCTCAAATAAAATAGAGATATATGCAAAATTAATTATACTACACATACCCAAATTGGTTCAAACTTTTTAAAGATCTATTTTGTTTAATTGACTATATATTTCGGGAATCAGTTGCTTCAGGCGACTTGAATCCTTTAGAGATTCTCAGGTATATGTCATGACTTACGGATCTATACAGATAGGCTGTAACAACATCTATTAGAAGGATTTCTAGTTTTTCATATACGGCCAGACTTATCAAATGTCGAAAAGCAATCGAATCCACCATAAGGGAGTATGTCGCCTCGTAATCAATACCGAACTGCTGAGTAAAACGTTATGCAACAAGCTGTGCATTATATCTAACTATTTTATTTCCTTTATTGTTCTTCGCATTAATACCCATTTGTAACCAACCAAAAATTTCTCGCTTCATGAGCAAATTTAACTCAGCCTTAGTTGTGTCTCTCTATTTTGGCCAATCATTTTTGCGCCGGTGACGTTGATTTTACTGCAAATGCACAGTACGCTATAGCAACAAGGTCGTCCATAGGGACAACGTAAATAATACTGTCCTTAGCAATCGATTGGTTAGACCAGAAATAACAAATAAACAGTAAAGAATCATGATGTAGGAATAATTTGAGAATGAAAATAAACAAAATAGAAAGTAAAAATAAATATCTCGAATTTCACGTAAAGGATTTAGATGGAGGCGAACCTAGGTCGTTTAGGATTCACCACACCCTAACTATCTAGCAGTTATCTGTCCTTGGGAAGATAAAATCGCCTATCCGAAAGTGCTACTTAGCCTAAAATAATTATAATCTGATGTTGCCAGTATTATAATCTTACCCTAATCCCAAATTGCTCGCTATCGCCAGTGTAATCCTGGCCTAGGATGCAGAGATGCTGTGCTAAACTCTGTGATCTTGAATTAACCCAAATTCCCTCTTGACGATCAGTAGGTTAAAGCTTTATTAAAGTCTTTTTAGATTTTCTAGTTTCATCTCTCGGTTCTTCACTCGATTGTCTAAGATAGAGTTAAAGAGTAGGCAATTTAATAACATTGTGAAGCATACTATAAGTAAATCAAGGCAAAAACAAATTTAAACTAACTATGTCTAAATAATTAATTAAATATATTGACAGTAGCTACATCTCATAGACCTAGATAAAGGATTTAGTTCGTGAAGGAAGAAATAACAAAAACAAATAAAGTAGTCGACATGCTACAAACCACAAATAAAAAGTTGACAAATCTAAAATGAATTCTTCACTTTCTTTTCTGCCGAAATTCTCCAATTTCTGTTGCTCAGAAAATGTTCTACCGGAAGAATAAGAGCTCATCCTCCTAAGGTTTTCTTTTCTATTTATATATGCCATCTCTTAGTAAAACTTTAAGTCTTGGCCAATAAGTTACATCCCAAAAATATTGCAGCAAGGCTTCCTTTCCATGTCAGGAGTATCCACATGCATTCCTTCTGGAACCCTAAAATATAGGCACAACTTTTATTAAAAATAAAAGTCCAGTCGATAGCACACTGTGAGAGACGTTGTCTGGTATGCAAATTGCACTGAAACGGGGCTCTTCACAACGCCCCCTTGATTTTGATCTGGGATCGTCAATTTTCTCTTCAAAAAGGCGTAAATGCACCTAAAAGTGAACATGGGTTAGAAGAATAAGATTTGGCATAAAAGAAAGTATTTTAATATCTAAATGAGTGCATGAGTCCTAAATGCAAGGCCAAAAGACTATAAAACATGTTCTAAACTATATGTAATTTCATGCACATCTAACTCCCGAACTTAAACTTTTGCTTGTCCCTAAGCAAAACTGAACACTAAGCACAAAGAATCAGATGCAGCAGGAAATTACAGATTTCTTCTCTAATTTAAACACATCAACCGGACTTGTTACACACTGTTGCGATCCCTATTCGACATCCAGTTTAATCTTTAAAAATAAGACATCAACTTCGAATCAACAAAGTTTAATAAATAAAAGGTTAATGGAAAAGGACAACCAGTTACCATTCAGCCGCCGAAGCTCCTAATGCCAATGAGTTAAAATAAATACCTGGAAAAAACAATCGCGAACTCAAATTTTCAATCTCTACTACTATGCATCAAGATGTAACCAAAGGTAGAAGTAGTAAAATTTTCTTATTCTTAATACTTTTTCCCGACAATATCCTTATTTGAAACCAAGAACATGAGAAAGGAAGTACAAAAAGATGGTCTTTAACTTGGATTGATTGGTAAGGAAGAACAAACTCTTCTGGGAGGAGAAATTTCAAGAAGCAACAAGCTTTGGATGCTATAAAGAAGATACATTTTAGAAGAACTCCAACGAATGCACATTCTAAGAGATTTGGTACATATATCTCAATTCTTTTGCTACTTCAATCATTGTTGGCCTATCTTCTGCCGAATGATAGGTGCACTTAAATGCAAGACCTGCAAAAGCTTCCAGTTGTTGCTCCTTCCTAGGCCATGGCTCTTTTGCTGTAATACTAGGATCCACCATCTCCCTAAATCTATTCTTTTGAATGTTTTTCTTGACATGATCCACCAAAAGAAACTCCTCTCCTTTCTCAGGACGAGAAGAATCAAATGCTCTTTGTCCTGTCAGCATCACTGGCAGCAATACACCAAAGCCATAAACATCATTTTTCTCATTGAAGCAACCCGTACGCAAGGACTCAGGAGCAATGAGTCCTATTGTTCCTTCCACTCTATCCTTCACATGAGACTCACCTTCCGGGATAGACACGGTGATTGAGAAATCAGAAAGTTTGGCAACATAATTTTGATCAAGAAATACACTTGAGGCTTTAAGATTTCTATGAACAATAGGCCTAGAGAATGCAGTGTGCATATACACAACTGCGCTAGCTATTTCTGATACAATCTTCAACCTGAATTTCCATGGTATAGGTCAAAAATGTGCCTCATTACGATCAAGAACAGCATAAGCAAGAGTTTTGACTTGTACATACTCAAAAACCGGATTAAAGCGTCTTTTCGTCCCTGTGTAAGGCCTCAAAGTTGGATTTCATCCTCGTGTAGGTTTTTGGCTTCTTTTCATCCCTCCGTTCGACCTGTTTGGTTCGTCCGGCCAGAATCCGGCAAAAATCACTGACGTGGAACATTTTTCGGTGCCACATCAGATTTTTAGTCCCACATGTCAGGAAAAACACAAAACCAAACCAGGATCCACCCGACGGGTTACCCCCACCTAAATAACCCGGAACCCAAAATATAATTTTATTATTTTTAATTATATAAATAATTTAAAAAATAAAATTAGCTTATTTCTTAAATAATAAAACATAATATATATTTTATATTTTATATTTAATAAAAAAATTTCACAAAATATCAAATTTTTTTTTAAAATAATAAAGCATGACATACATCAAACCATTCAAATTTTATATTTTATATTTTATTTTTACTAATAAAAAATTCATAAAATAATAAAATTTTATTTTAAAATAATAAAACATAATATACATCAAACCATTCAAATTTTAAATTTTATATTTTATATTTAATAAAAAAATTTCACAAGATTGAAAAATTTTATTTTAAAATAATAAAACATAATATACATTAAACCACTCAAATTTTATTTTTTATATTTTATATTTAATAAAAAATTCGAAAAATATAAAAATTTTATTAAAATAATAAAACATAATATACATCAAACTATTTAAATTTTATATCTTACATTTTATATTTAATAAAAAAACACAAAATAAAAAAAAATTTATTTTAACATAATAAAAAATAATATAAATCAAACCACTCAAATTTTATATTTTATATTTTGTATTTTATATTTTATATTTAATAGAAAAATTTCACAAAATAAAAAAAATTTATTTTAAAATAATAAAACATAATATGCATCAAACCATTCAAATTTATTTTTTATATTTTTATTTTGTGAAATTTTTTATTGATTATAAAATAAAAATATATATTATGTTTTATTATTTTGGAAATAGGCTAATTTTATTATTCAAATTATTTGTATAATTAAAAATAATAAATTATATTTTGGATTTCGGGTTATTTAGGTAGGCGGAACCGGTCGGGTGGATCCTGGTTTGGTTTTGGGTTTTTCCTAACAAGTGGGACCCAAAAATCTGATATGGTGCCAAAAAATGTGCCGTGTCAGCGATTTTCGCCGGATTCTGGCCTGATGAACCAAACGGGTCGAACGGAGGGATGAAAAGAGGCCAAAAACTTACATGAGGATGAAATCCAACCTTGAGGCCTTTCACAGGGACGAAAAAACGCTTTAATCCCTCAAAAACTAGAATGGGACACCTGGTTTCCAGACAACATCCTATCAACTTCAGGACATTCTTATGGGCGCACATTTGTAATGCGTGTACAATTTCACTGAAGGCTATGTTAGTCATGGTTTCCTCCACATGGGTGGCAGAAATTTTTGACTGATACAGCTGGATAATAGCATGGTGTGCAGCTGGCAAAAGGTGGAGAATTTGGCAACTAATTGCACACCATGTTTGACTGCAGCAAAGCTGGAATTTTAGCACCCTTTTGTTGAATTTGTTGATGATCCATTTCCTATATAAAGGGACTGAATTCATCTACAAAAACACACAACACACAAAGAGGAAGAGTGTGTGAGGGAGCACAATAGGAAGAAAATTAGAGAGTCAAGGAAAGGGAGAAAGAAAGAAAGAGTGGGAAGAAGAAGAAGTTTAGTCTTTCTAAATTTAGAAAGAAGAAGTTTAGTCCTTCTATTTTGAGGAAGAAGAAGTTTAGTCCTTCTAAATTTTAGAAGTGACAAAACAGTCCCTCTTATTTTAGTGAGTGACAAAATAGCGGGAAAATTATTTTTGGGGTATTTTTTGGAAACACTTGGGAAACACCTTGTGGGACACTATTTTGGATAGAACTCTAGGTTTTATTATACCCCTAAATATTTTAGGGAAGTCTCTCTTTGTAAGCCTAATATTTTTATAGTGGAAGTTTTCTGCGGATTGAGCTTGTGGACGTAGCCCAAAAGATTTGGGTGAACCACGTTAAATTTTGTGTGCCATTTATTTTCTTGTTGATCATTATTCCGCAAGATAGTGCCGTCGAGACCCAACAACTGGTAGCGGAGCTGAAGGTTCGTGCTTTGTCAGGTATAGGTTGTGAATTAATACACTGTACAAGTGAGTCCTGTCTAGGAGGCTGGGTTTTAAATGAACCTTTGTTCTCCAGTCTTTCTTGGAGATTTTTCTTGGAATGATAATTCTGTCTAAGGAGATTGGCTAGGCCATCTTTCCTGGGAATTATCGAATCAGTTAAATTCACTACTTGTCCAGCACTATTCACATATACCTTATTGTTCACATATACAGTACTATTCACCGCCGGAAAATTTTTTTATCAAAGAAGGCTGTTAAAATTCTTGACCGAAAACCAGAATGGGACACCTGGTTTCCAGACAACTTCCTATCAACTTTAGGACATTCTTATGGGCGCACATTTGTAATGCGTGTACAATTTCACTGAAGGCTATGTTAGTCATGGTTTCCTCCACATGGGTGGCAGAAATTTTTGACTGATATAGCTGGATAATAGCATGGTGTTCAGCTGGCAGAAGGTGGAGAATTTGGCAGCTAATTGCACACCATGTTTGACTGCAGCAAAGCTGGAATTTTAGCACCCTTTTGTTGAATTTGTTGATGATCCATTTCCTATATAAAGGGACTGAATTCAACTACAAAAACACACAACACACAAAGAGGAAGAGTGTGTGAGGGAGCACAACAGGCAGAAAATTAGAGAGTGAAGGAAAGGGAGAAAGAAAGAAAGAGAGGGAAGAAGAAGAAGTTTAGTCTTTCTAAATTTAGGAAGAAGAAGTTTAGTCCTTCTATTTTGAGGAAGAAGAAGTTTAGTCCTTCTAAATTTCAAAAGTGACAAAACAGTCCCTCTTATTTTAGTGAGTGACAAAATAGTGGGAAAAATACTTTTGGGGTATTTTTTGGAAATACTTGGGAAACACCTTGTGGGACACTATTTTGGATAGAACTCTAGGTTTTATTATACCCCTAAATGTTTTAGGGAAGTCTCTCTTTGTAAGCCTACTATTTTTATAGGGGAAGTTTTCTGCGGATTGAGCTTGTGGACGTAGCCCAAAAGTTTTGGGTGAACCACGTTAAATTTTGTGTGCCATTTATTTTCTTGTTGATCATTATTCCGCAAGATAGTGCCGTCGGGACCCAACAACTGGTAACGGAGCTGAAGGTTCGTGCTTTGTCAGGTGTAGGTTGTGAATTAATACACTGTGCAAGTGAGTTCTGTCTAGGAGGCTGGGTTTTAAGTGAACCTTTGTTCTCCAGTCTTTCCTGGGGATTTATCTTGGAATGATAATTCTGTCTAAGGAGACTCGCTAGGCCATCTTTCCTGGGAATTATCGAATCAGTTAAATTCACTACTGGTCCAGCACTATTCACATATACCGTACTGTTCACATATACAGTACTATTCACCGCCGAAAGAATTTTTTATCAAAGAAGGCTGTTAACATTCTTGACCGAAAACCAGAATGGGACACCTGGTTTCCAGACAACATCCTATCAACTTCAGGACATTCTTATGGGCGCACATTTGTAATGCGTGTACAATTTCACTGAAGGCTATGTTAGTCATGGTTTCCTCCACATGGGTGGCAGAAATGTTTGACTGATAGAGCTGGATAATAGCATGGTGTTCAGCTGGCAGAAGGTGGAGAATTTGGCAGCTAATTGCACACCATGTTTGACTGCAGCAAAGCTGGAATTTTAGCACCCTTTTGTTGAATTTGTTGATGATCCATTTCCTATATAAAGGGACTGAATTCATCTACAAAAACACACAACACACAAAGAGGAAGAGTGTGTGAGGGAGCACAACAGGCAGAAAATTAGAGAGTGAAGGAAAGGGAGAAAGAAAGAAAGAGAGGGAAGAAGAAGAAGAAGTTTAGTCTTTCTAAATTTAGGAAGAAGAAGTTTAGTCCTTCTATTTTGAGGAAGAAGAAGTTTAGTCCTTCTAAATTTCAAAAGTGACAAAACAGTCCCTCTTATTTTAGTGAGTGACAAAATAGTGGGAAAAATACTTTTGGGGTATTTTTTGGAAGTACTTGGGAAACACCTTGTGGGACACTATTTTGGATAGAACTCTAGGTTTTATTATACCCCTAAATGTTTTAGGGAAGTCTCTCTTTGTAAGCCTACTATTTTTATAGTGGAAGTTTTCTGCGGATTGAGCTTGTGGACGTAGCCCAAAAGTTTTGGGTGAACCACGTTAAATTTTGTGTGCCATTTATTTTCTTGTTGATCATTATTCCGCAAGATAGTGCCGTCGGGACCCAACAACTGGTAGCGGAGCTGAAGGTTCGTGCTTTGTCAGGTATAGGTTGTGAATTAATACACTGTGCAAGTGAGTTCTGTCTAGGAGGCTGGGTTTTAAGTGAACCTTTGTTCTCCAGTCTTTCCTAGGGATTTATCTTGGAATGATAATTCTGTCTAAGGAGATTGGCTAGGCCATCTTTCCTGGGAATTATCGAATCAGTTAAATTCACTACTTGTCCAGCACTATTCACATATACCGTACTGTTCACATATACGGTACTATTCACCGCCGGAAGAATTTTTAATCAAAGAAGGCTGTTAAAATTATTGGTCGAAAATGGAGGCGAGGATAAACAAGATGATCACCCTTGATGGCATAAATTACCACTTATGGAGAAACAAAATGAGGATCTCCTGTTCGTGATGAAGATGCATTTACCGGTGTTCAGTACGGTAAAGCCTGATAACAAATCAGATGAAGAGTGGGAATTTGAGCATAATCAGGTATGCGGGAACATACGGAAATTTGTTGAAAATAATGTTTACAACCACATTTCTAGCATTGAGCATGTGAGAACCCTGTGGGAGAAGTTCGAAGAATTGTATGCCTCAAAGACAGGAAACTATTTTACTTAACAAAGTTGATGCAAGTAAAATATCAAAAAGGCACAACTGTTGCAGATCACCTCAATGAAATACAGGGGATCGTGGACTAGTTGTCAAGCATGGGCATAAAATTTGATGATGAGGTACTTTCTAACGCCCCGGATTTTCATAATTGGACTAGTGGAATTTTCGGAATTTTTATTCCAATTTTGCCCTTGAGGTATTTTCGAGTTTTAGTCGAGGAAATAAATTACTATGCCTTGGAAATGTCAATTTTAAGTTGGTATTGTTCATGGTTCGGGTCCCGTCGGAAACGAATTCGAGATCGGGGCGAAACGCGAAGTTTAGCGTGGTTTCAATTGAAACTACGTCGTTTTGGTTTAAAAAAAAAAATATGGGCGCGTTGACCAGGCAGGGGGGTTGACCGCGCCTAAGCGGACGACAGGTCGTCCACTAGGGCGGCCAAACCCTAGACGGCCTCTTCCCTTCTCTTCTTCTTTTCTTTTTTCTTTTCTCCCCCATTTCTCTTTTTTCTTTTGGCCGTCGTACCCCTCTCTTCCTTCCTTCTTCCCTTTTCTCTCTCTCTCTCTCTCTTTCTTCCTCTCTACCTCGGCTGCCATCCGTTCCCACCCCTTCCCAATCGCTTTTTGCCGTGTCTTTACTCCACACCGCAGTCGCCACGAGTTGCAGAGGAGATCGTGACGAGGGCCGGCGTGTGCAAGTCCGACGAGGGGTCGCTGGTTCGCGGTGCCTTCTTTGTCGTCTCCGGTAAGCACCGCCGCCTCTGTTATTTCTGTCTTTTGCTTGGTTTCTTTTCCTCCTGCTGATGTGGTTGGTGGTTCGGCTATGTTGTGGACGGCTGACGGGTGTGTGGGGGTTGCAATGGTTGGCCGGGACGGGTCTTGCTCGGTGTAGGGGCTAACTCGGGGCTGTGCTGGTGTTGCGGTGCTCAGATTTGGGTGGTTGGTGACGCGCGGCTGGTGGTTGTTGGTGGTCGGTTACTCCACTATTTTTCTGGAAGCAGGTTTCTGGGCTCGGGTTGTTGGATTGCGAGACCTGTGGCTGTGGGTTCGCAGCTGCTGTGCACGGATCCATTCCCGGTAAGGCCTAGATTCCCTTTCTCCTTAAATTCGGTAATGAATTTGTGTATGGGGTGTCTGATGCGTTTTGTTAAGTGTTGAATGGTGGCAGAATCATTGGAGGGGTGTTTCTGCAGTTTTGGGAGAAGTTCCGGTGGGGTTCACTGGAATCCGGCAAGGCTCGGGAATTTTCCGACGAGGCTCGGGAATTTTCCAGCGAAGGCTCGGGTTTTATTCCGGCATTTAACGGTATTACCTCGATGTGTAATTTGATGTTTTTAATTCCATTCATGGCATGTAATAATTAATGTAGGTATAATTACTGTATCGGAAATTAAAGTTATTTGGTGGAATACCATGTGCGGGGTTGTGAATGTGTTTAGCCCGGAACTTACCGACACGGGTAGAACCATTGGCCGGGAACATTTGGGCTCGGGTTGACCTTAGGACGGTTTTGGGAAAACCGGGCCCAGACCCAATATTTAACTTATGAATAACCCCTGGATTTAAGTAACGGGCTTTGAGCCCAATTTCATACTTGGTTGATTAAGGACTTAAGGAAGTGGGCCTTAGGCTCGGAATTGAATTTGGATTTAGATGGGCATTAGGCCCGGGAACCTGTTAAGGATTTAATGAGTGGACCATAGGCCCGGGAGCTACTTTTGGACTTAGTTGGGCTTAAGCCCGGTGAACCTTAGGTCCCGATACTCGGAGTTCAGGTGAGAGAACACCATGTCGGGCTTAAACCCGGGAATTTCATAATTGGCTAGTTAGGGTCGGGTTTAACTCGGTTGAGCATTTAGTGATCATGCATACACGTTTTTATTGTAAATGTTTGTAATTTGTTGTTTGTGCTGGTATTCAGGCACGGGTAATACCTCGGGAGCTGGAGGATCTGTCTTGGGAAAAGCTCCACAGGACAATTGTCGTTGAGGTGACTTTATACGTCTTTTTATGTTTGTATGCATGAGCCTGTTGGATTGGTCTGTTTGAGTTGCATGCCCTGTTTGCTAACATGCTGTGATCCGTATTGTGTGCCTAAGTGTACTATTTGCTTGTGAGCATGATATTTGGATTGTTATGGAATATAACATGTGGAGTGATTTTGGGTGTTTTGTGTGATGTACTGTGGGTCGGAGACCCGAATATTTGATTGAGTTGATTATTCACACAACACTGTTAGATCACAACTCTTGGCACACATAAACTCATAACTTGTGAATAAAGATAATGTACAGTAGAAGATAGGCTACTGTGTGCTACCGGTTGGTTCGAGCGGGAAGTGATACCCCTCGGGTTTGCAAGCGGGATGGCATGTGATATGCGGATTAGCACATGGGACTATAATGACCGGTTCTACCTCCCTCCTTCTACCTTCCCCTTTCTACCTCCCTCTTTCTCTCTGTCTCTCTCTCTCTCTCTCTATGGATACGTTTGGGCTTCGTGCCTGGTTTTATTTGGGCTTATGCCTGGTTGTCTCATGAGACGGGACCGAGCTCGACGCACACAGTAGGGGGCCCTGAATAATAAATTATAATAAGAAAACTTAACACACAACAGATGGAGAATAATGAACTGTTTGCTTGAATGTCTTGGCATGTTAGTACTGGTTGTTGTATGTTTGCATAACTTGTCTTGTTTCTCTTCTTTCCTTTCGAACTTGTTTCTGCACACCTACATAGTTAGAATTATACTGCTCACTGAATAGGCGACTCACATAATCGCCAACGTTGTTTTTCAGACCCTTAGTTAGCGTGCAGTCACTTTCTTCACTTCCGGAGTACGGACGTGGTTATCTCAGCAGGTAGCTGTGCTTCTTCTTCCGGTTGGATCCATAGAGCCGACTTGCATCTCATTTTTACTTTTGCTTTATTTTATCTTTATCTTCTGTTGCATTGGATTTTGATGAGATGTCATTTTGGTTTTGACTATTTTATCGGCGGGTTGCCGGGATTTGGTATTTGATGTTGTATCGGCAGGATGCCGGGTTGACTTGAGGCTTGTTAAGCCGGTTTTGTATTTGTTCTTTATGACATCTCGGAATATTAAGATTCTCTTTCCCAGATAATGTTTGATATTGGATTTCGTGTCCTGGGTTTCAGGGGTATTTTGGTAATTTCCTTTGCTTGAGTATTTTAATTGTAAAATTGGGACACGGGTGTTTTAGCTTGGTAGCGGAGCAGGCTTCAGATCCTTGGTTTTAAAAGTGTTTTAAACTTTGTTGTCAAAGTGATTTCTGTGTTTAAGCCTGTTTCCGAATTTATGACCTTAAAAGTGTTTTTGACTCATTTGCATTCATATAGGCGTTGATATGGATCACCAAGGACAGCACAATGCTGAGGATGACGCCGCTACTCATGTCTCTGACAATGTGTCGGTGATGCAGGTTCCCGTTGGTCAAGGGAACAATAATGCAGCAGAGAATAATGCTGCAGGTGGAGGAGGACAGAATGTTGTGCCACCTGTTGTGGACCCAGCGTTCCAGCAGTATCAGGCCTTTTTGCAGTGGCAGCAGTTCCAGCAGTTTCAGCAGCAGCAGCAGGGTGCCCAGCCAGTAGCACCTGCTACAGCAGGTGGTATGGAGAGTGGGTATAAGCACATGGACAAGTCGGCAGTGAAGGAATTCTCAAGTGAAGAGGGCAAAACCAAGGAGTTTGATGATTGGTTCCGCCAGGTGGAGAATGTTCTGGAGAAGTTCACCTGTGCACCTGAGTAGAGAGCTCGATTTGCGGCACACAAGTTCACGGGGTATGCATTGACATGGTGGCAGGAACTTGTGGCCAACCTACCAAAGCCTGTGGAGATGCCTTGGGAGGATTTCAAGGAGAAATTCTACAAGGAGTTTCTTACTGTTGGTTTTCTGGAGGAGCAGAAGAAGCATTTTCTTGAGGTGAAGCAGGGTCTAGATGAGACTGTGTCTGCTTTCAGGATCCGGTTCAGCATCCTTCTATCTTATGCTAGGGAGTTTTTGCCCGATGAGGTGACGAAGTGTAGGCGGTTTGTTAACGGCTTACGTACAGAGTTGGCATTAGCTATGGCTGGTGGAGGGCACAAGACTTGGGAGGCAGTTTGTGAGGCTGCTTTTGATGCTGAGAGGGTTCAGTTGATCGGGAAGGAGGCTCGGACAGCCGAGCAGAGGAAGCAGTCATCTGCCTCAGAACAAAAGAGGCAGTATTCAGATGCCGGAGGTGCAGATTATTCTGTTGGACAGAGTTCTTCTTACCAGGGTTCGAAGAAGTCCCGAGGGCAGAGTTATCAGGGTGGACTAGGTAGATCCTCAAGAGGACGGTCCTATCAGTCTGGCTCTCAGGGACGGTGTTTCTCGACATAATTATCGGGTACATGCTGGTACTGCAATAAGCCAGGACACCAGAAGTCATCTTGCTACAAGTGGATGAAGGATAATGGTGGCAGTGGTTCCCAGTATACAGTACAGAGTTCTGTGGCTAGTGGTGTTGTTTCTTCTGGTCCGAACAGGGGTGGCGGACAGCAGGGTCGAGGTCGTGGGGGTTCTGGAGCTCCGAACCTTGGGGGTGCGACTCAGCCTGCTGCAGCTCCTAGGGTTTATGCCATCACCCGGGAAGAAGCTGCTGATGCTCCAGAGGTTATAGCAGGTACCTTTATGGTTTTTGGTCAGTTTGCACATGCTTTAACTGATCCAGGTTCAACACATTCTTTTGTATCACGTGCATTCATGACCACTCATAACATAGAAGATGATAACCTTAGTAGACCCCTAAGAGTCCGTTTACCCACTAGTGACATAGTAGTTGTTGATCGAGTTTGTAGAGATGTATCGATAGAGTATGATAGTGAGAGTTTTCCTTCTGATCTTGCTGTCATGGACTTGGGAGAGTTTGATGTTATCTTAGGCATGGATTGGTTGTCCAGACACCAGGCATAGTGGATTGTCAGGCCAGGGAAGTGTCATTTTCTTCTCTGTTGGGGCGTAGATTGGTGTTCGTTGGAGAGCGAAGGGCTCTATCAGCATGTGGTATCTCGGTCATCCAAGCTTTTAGGATGATCCGAGAGGGTTGTGATGCTTTTCTAGCTCATGCGGTCGACTCTTCGGTACCAGTACCTGGAGTGGAGGATATCCCTATTGTTCGGGAGTTTCCTGATGTATTTCCTGATGACTTACCTGGGTTGCCTCTGGAGCCGGAGGTGGAGTATACAGTTGACCTGGTACCGGGAGTTGCACCTATTTCTATACCGCCCTACAGAATGGCTTCGACAGAGCTTCAGGAGTTGAAGAAACAACTGGAGGAGTTGTTGGATAAGGGTTTTATTAGACCGAGCATCTCGCCTTGGGGTGCCCCGGTCTTGTTTGTGAAGAAAAAGGATGGCAGTATGCGGATGTGCGTGGATTATAGGCAGTTGAACAAGGTGACTGTGAAGAACAAGTATCCTTTGCCTAGGATCGATGACTTGTTCGATCAGTTGCAGGGTGCATCCATATTCTCGAAGATTGACTTGCGATCTGGTTACCATCAGGTTCGGAATGCAGAGCAGGACATACCGAAGACTGCATTCCGCACTCGGTATGGTCATTATGAGTTTGTGGTTGTTCCATTTTGGGCTGACGAATGCACCGGCAGTGTTCATGTGTATGATGCAACAGGTTTTCCATGAATTTCTGGACCGGTTTGTGGTAGTGTTCATCGATGATATCTTGGTCTACTGGAGTAGTAAGGCCGAACATGAGGACCACTTGAGACAAGTTTTGCAGAGGTTGAGAGAAGAGCAGCTCTATGCCAAGCTCAGCAAGTGTGAGTTTTGGTTGGATGAGGTCGCATTTCTCGGGCATATTGTGTCCGGTGAGGGCATTAAGGTGGATCCGGCCAAGATTAAGGCAGTCATGGATTGGGAGCCACCGAAGAGTGTATCTGAGATACGGAGTTTTCTTGGACTTGCTGGTTACTACCGGAGGTTCATTGAGGGTTTTTCCTTAATAGCGGTCCCATGACTAAGCTGTTGAGGAAAGACTGTAACTTTGCTTGGGATGACAGTTGTCAGAAGAGTTGTCAGGAGTTGAAGAGTCGATTGACTTCTGCACCGGTTTTGACTATTCCGAGACCCGGAGTGGAGTACACGGTATTCAGTGATGCTTCTGGTTTGGGCTTGGGATGTGTTTTGATGCAGGAGCGGGTGATTGCTTATGCCTCTAGGCAGTTGAGAACTCACGAGAGGAACTATCCCACCCATGATCTGGAGTTAGCTGCTGTGATCTTTGCTTTGAAGATCTGGAGACACCATCTGTACGGCGAGAAGTGTCGGATTTTCACAGATCACAAGAGTTTGAAGTACATCATGACCCAAAGGGAGCTTAACATGAGGCAGAGACGCTGGATTGAGCTTCTGAAGGATTATGATTGTACTATCGAGTACCATCCAGGCAAAGCCAATGTTGTTGCAGATGCATTGAGCCGGAAGAGAGTGGTTTCTGCAGATGAGGACTAAGTTTCTTATGCTTTGCCTTTTTTGGTGGTGCTGAGGTCGTTGGATGCACAGTTAGAGGTGGATGTTGCTGGGGCGTTGTTAGCCAGTTTGAGCATCCGGCCGACCTTGCGGGATAGGATCATGGAGTTGCAGTGTGGAGATCCTCATTTAGCAGAGTTGCGGGATAAAGCTCTCGGTGGAGAGAGTTCTAGTTTCTATGTCCGGGAGGATGGTGCTTTGATAACCGGTGATCGGTTGTGTGTTCCGAATGTTGATAATTTGAGGAGATGGATTATGGATGAAGCGCATAATGCGCCGTATGCTATGCATCCGGGTAGCACCAAAATGTACCAGAACTTGAAGAGTCATTATTGGTGGCCCGGGATGAAGAAGGATGTTGCGGAGTTTGTGGCTCGTTGTATGACTTGTCAGCAGGTGAAAGCCGAGCATCAGGCTCCTACCGGCAAGTTGAGGTCTTTGACGATTCCGCAGTGGAAGTGGGAGCATATCACTATGGATTTTGTTATTGGGTTACCGAGGACCCGGGGTCGACATGATGCCATCTGGGTCATTGTTGACAGGTTGACCAAGTCAGCTCATTTCCTACCGATTCAGCAGACGGATACAATGGATAAGCTGGCGAGGTTGTATGTTTCGGGTATTGTCCGTCTACATGGAGTTCCATTATCCATTGTGTTGGACAGGATCCGAGGTTTACTTCCCACTTCTGGAAGAGTTTGTAGTCAGCTTTGGGTACTAAGCTGAATTTCAGTACTGCATTCCATCTGCAGACCGATGGGCAGTCGGAGAGAACCATACAGACACTGGAGGATATGCTTAGAGCCTGTGTGCTCAATTTTAGTGGTTCTTGGGATGAGACATTACCGTTGGTTGAGTTTGCTTATAACAACGGGTATCACTCCAGTATCGGTATGGCGCCTTATGAGGCTTTGTATGGGCGGAAGTGTCGTAGTCCGATCTGTTGGGATGAGGAAGGTCTGAGACAGGTGGTTGGTCCGGACCTAGTCCAGGAGACTGTTGATCAGATCGAGGTGGTTAAGCAGTGCATAAGGGCTGCTCAGGACCGACAATAGAGTTTTACCAATAAGCATTGTCGGGAGATTGAGTACAATGTAGGTGACAGAGTTTTCCTCCGTGTTGCTCCCTGGAGAGGTGTTATCCGCTTTGGGAGGAAGGGCAAGTTGAGCCCTCGTTATATTGGTCCTTATGAGATCATGGAGCGAGTTGGTCCGCTGGCCTACAGGTTGGCTTTACCGGAGGAGCTGTAGCGCATACATGATGTATTCCATGTTTCAATGCTGAGGCGTTATCGGACTGATCCTAGTCATGATGTATCCTCGACAGAGGTGGAGGTTTCTGAGGATTTGACCTATGTTGAGGAGCCCGTGGAGATTTTGGCTCAGGAGGTGCGGCAGTTGAGGAGTCGTACCATTCCTATGGTTCGGGTCAGATGGAGCCGTCATTCCCCGAATGAGGCTACTTGGGAGGTTGAGTCCAATATGAGGGAACAGTATCCCCATTTGTTTTGATGTTTCATGTCTTGTAATTTCGAGGACGAAATTTCCTTAAGTGGGGTAGAACTGTAACGCCCCGGATTTTCGTAATTGGATTTGTGGAATTTTCGGAATTTTTATTCCAATTTTGCCCTTGAGGTATTTTCCAGTTTTAGTCGAGGAAATAAATTATTATGCCTGGTAAATGTCAATTTTAAGTTGGTATTGTTCATGGTTCGGGTCCCGTCGGAAACGAATTCGAGATCGGGGCGATACGCGAAGTTTAGCGTGGTTTCAATTGAAACTACGTCGTTTTGGTTAAAAAAACAAAAAAAAAAGATGGGCGCGTTGACCAGGCAGGGGGGTTGACCGCGCCTAAGCGGACGACAGGTCGTCCACTAGGGCGGCCAAACCCTAGCCGACCTCTTCCTTTCTCTTCTTCTTTTCTTTTTCTTTTCTCCTCCTTTTCTCTTTTCTCTTTTGGCCGTCGTACCCCTCTCTTCCTTCCTTCTTCCCTTTTCTCTCTCTCTCTCTCTCTCTCTCTCTTCCTCTCTACCTCGGCTGCCATTTGTTCCCTCCCCTTCCCAATTGCTTTTTGCCATGTCTTTACTCCACACCGCCGTCGCCACGAGTTGCAGAGGAGATCGTGACGAGGGCCGGCGTGTGCAAGTCCGACGAGGGGTCGCTGGTTCGCGGTGCCTTCTCTGTCGTCTCCAGTAAGCACCGCCGCCTCTATTATTTCTGTTTTTTGCTTGGTTTCTTTTCCTCCGTGCTGATGTGGTTGGTGGTTCGACTGTGTTGTGGACGGCTGACGGGTGTGTGGTGGTTGCAATGGTTGGCCGGGACGGGTCTTGCTCGGTGTAGGGGCTAACTCGGGGCTGTGCTGGTGTTGCGGTGCTCGGATTTGGGTGGTTGGTGACGCGCGGCTGGTGGTTGTTGGTGGTCGGTTACTCTACTTTTTTTCCGACAGCGGGTTTCTGGGCTCGGGTTGTTGGATTGCGAGACCCGTGGCTGTGCGTTCGCTGCTGCTGTGCAAGGATCCATTCCCGGTAAGGCCTAGATTCCCTTTCTCCTTAAATTCGGTAATGATTTTGCGTATGGGGGTGTTTGATGCGTTTTGTTACGTATTGAATGGTAGCAGAATCATTAGGGGGGTGTTTCTGTAGTTTTGGGAGAAGTTCCGGCGGGGTTCACCGGAATCCGGCGAGGCTCGGGAATTTTCCGGCGAAGGCTCGGGTTTTATTCCGGCATTTAACGGTATTACCTCGATGTGTAATTTGATGTGTTTGATTCCATTCATGGCATGTAATAATTAATGTAGGTATAATTACTGTATCGGAAATTAAAGTTATTTGGTGGAATACCGTGTGCGGGGTTGTGAATGTGTTTAGCCGGGAACTTACCGACTCGGGTAGAACCATAGGCCGGGAACATTTGGGCTCAGGTTGACCTTAGGACGGTTTTGGGAAAACCGGGCCCAGACCCAATATTTAACTTATGAATAACCCCTGGATTTAAGTAACGGGCTTTGAGCCCAATTTCATACTTGGTTGATTAAGGACTTAAGGAAGTGGGCCTTAGGCCCGGAATTGAATTTGGATTTAGATGGGCTTTAGGCCCGAGAACCTGTTAAGGAATTAATGAGTGGACCATAGGCCAGAAAGCTACTTTTGGACTTAGTTGGGCTTAAGCCCGGTGAACCTTAGGTCCCGATACTCGGAGTTCAGGTGAGAGAACACCATGTCGGGCTTAAACTTGGGAATTTCATAATTGGCTAGTTAGGGTCGGGTTTAACTCGGTTGAGCATTTAGTGATCATGCATACACGTTTTTATTGTAATTGTTTGTAATTTGTTGTGTGTGCCGGTATTCAGGCACGGGTAATACCTCGGGAGCTGGAGGATCTATCTTGGGAAAAGCTCCACAGGACAATCGTCGTTGAGGTGACTTTATACGTCTTTTTATGTTTGTATGCATGAGCTTGTTGGATTGGTCTGTTTGAGTTGCATGCCCTGTTTGCTAACATGCTGTGATCCGTATTGTGTGCCTAAGTGTACTATTTGCTTGTGAGCATGATATTTGGATTGTTATGGAATATAACATGTGGAGTGATTTTGGGTGTTTTGTGTGATGTATTGCGGGTCGGAGACCCAGATATTTGATTGAGTTGATTATTCACACAACCCTGTTAGATCACAACTCTCGGCACACATAAACTCATAACTTGTGAATAAAGATAATGTACAGTAGAAGATAGGCTACTGTGTGCTGATGACCGGTTGGTTCGAGCGGGAAGTGATACCCCTCGGGTTTGCATGCGGGATGGCATGTGATATGCGGATTAGCACATGGGACTATAATGACCGGTTCTACCTCCCTCCTTCTACCTTCCCCTTTCTACCTCCCTCTTTCTCTCTGTCTCTCTCTCTCTCTCTCTATGGATACGTTTGGGCTTCGTGCCTGGTTTTATTTGGGCTTATGCCTGGTTGTCTCATGAGACGGGACCGAGCTCGACGCACACAGTAGGGGGCCCTGAATAATAAATTATAATAAGAAAACTTAACACACAACAGATGGAGAATAATGAACTGTTTGCTTGAATGTCTTGGCATGTTAGTACTGGTTGTTGTATGTTTGCATACTTATCTTGTTTCTCTTCTTTCCTTTCGAACTTGTTTCTGCACACCTACATAATTAGATTTATACTACTCACTGAGTAGGCGACTCACATAATCGCCAAAGTTGTTTTTCAGACTCTTAGTTAGCGTACAGTCACTTTCTTCACTTCCGGAGTACGGACGTGGTTATCTCAGCAGGTAGCTGTGCTTCTTCTCCCGGTTGGATCCATAGAGCCGACTTGCATCTCATTTTTACTTTTGCTTTATTTTATCTTTATCTTCCGCTGCATTGGATTTTGATGAGATGTCATTTTGGTTTTGACTATTTTATCGGCGGGTTGCCGGGATTTGGTATTTGATGTTGTATCGGCAGGATGCCGGGTTGACTTGAGGCTTGTTAAGCCGGTTTTGTATTTGTTCTTTATGACATCTCGAAATATTAATATTCTCTTTCCCAGATAATGTTTGATATTGGATTTCGTGTCCTGGGTTTCAGGGGTATTTAGGTAATTTCCTTTGCTTGAGTATTTTAATTGTAAAATTGGGACACGGGTGTTTCATACTTGCTCTTATGGTTCTAGCAACACTCCCAGACTCATGGGAAACCTTGAAGGTGTCAATCACAAATTCTGTACCTAACGGTGTGGTCAGTATGGCGTCAGTCAAAAGTGGCATCCTGAATGAAGAAATGAGACGGAGATCACAAGGCTCATCTTCTTCACAGTCAGAAGTCTTGGCCACAGTGATGAGGGGGAGAAACCAAAATAGAGGTCAAAGTAGCAGAGACAAGAGCAGAGGAAAATCCAAGAAATTTGCAAATATTGAGTGCCATTACTGCAAGAAGAAGGGCCACATCAAAAGATTCTCCCGATAGTTCAAGAAAAAACAGAAGAAAAATAAAGACAAAGATGTGAAGAAAGAAGAAAGCAGTGATGATGAAACGAATTCTCTTGGAGAATTCAATGTTGTCTGTGATGATGATATCATCAATCTTACTATCCAAGAGACAAGCTGGGTAGTTGATAGTGGTGCTACTGTTCATGCAACACCATGGAGAGAACTCTTCTCATCTTACTTGCTTGGTAATTTTGGGACTGTAAGAATGGGAAATGATAAAGCCTTGATGGTTGTCGGCAAAGGGGATGTTTGCCTAGAGACCATGAACGGGATGAAGCTGATTTTGAAGAATGTCAGGCATATTCCAGATATGCGTCTGAATCTGATCTCGGTTGATAAGCTTGATGAGGAAGGTTTCTGCTATACCTTCTACAACGGCAAACGGAAACTCACCAAAGGCTCGCTAGTAGTGGCACGAGGTACAAAGGTGTCAAAGTTGTACGTGACCTAGGCGAAGATTCCACAGCAAGATGTAAATGTTGTGGAGAATGACAACCAAGTCCAGCTATGGCACAGACGTCTCGGGTACATGGGCGAGAAGTCAATGACGAAGCTAGTCAAGAAGAAAGCTCTATCAGGATTGGACCAGATCCAGCTAAAGAAATGCTCTCATTGTCTAGCTGGTAAGCAAAACAGAGTTTCTTTCAAGAATTTTCCTTCTTCCAGAAAGAAAGATGTGTTAGAACTGATACACTCGGATCTATGTGGGCCTTTTAACAAGTCCTTTGGTGGTGCCTGATATTTCGTGACATCTATTGATGATCATTCACGAAAGACTTGGGTGTACACATTGAAGTCCAAGGATCAAGTGTTAGTAGCTTTCAAGCAGTTCCTAACCATGGTGGAAAGAGAGACTGGAAAGCAGCTGAAGTGCATCCGGATAGATAATGGTGGTGAGTACACAGGTCTATTTGATGCTTACTGCAAAGAGCACGGTATTCGACATCAATTTAATCCACCCAAAACTCCACAGTTGAATGGCTTAGCTGAGAGGATGAACAGAACTTTGATTGAGAGTACCAGATGCTTACTCTTTCACTCAAAGTTACCACAGGTTTTCTGGGGAGAAGCACTACTTACAGCGGCTTATGTGCTGAACCATTCAGCCTGTGTTCCTCTTCGGTATGAAGCTCTAGAGAAGGTGTGGTCAGGAAGGGACATATCCTATGATCACTTACGAGTATTTGGGTGCAAAGCTGATGTTCACATTCCAAAGGATGAAAGAAGCAAACTGGATGCCAAGGCAAGGCAATGTGTATTCATCGGTTATGGTCAAGATATGCTTGGCTATAGGTTCTATGATCCGGTGGAGAAGAAGCTTATCAGGAGTCGAGATGTTGTCTTTATGGAGGATCAGACCATAGAAGACATTGACAAAGTAGAGAAGCCTAGTGTTGATCTAGATGAGTTTCAGTTACCTCCAACAGAGATACCGAGACAAGTTGGAGATGATGTTCAGGATATTCATCCTGAAATTCCAAGTGATCCTGCTGAAGATGAGCCAGCAGATGCTATTGAGGATAATGGCAATGATGGTGCAGCTGATGATGATGCAGGTAGTGATGACCATCCTCAGCCGTCAAATAGCTCTCCTTATCGTACAAGGTTTGGCAGAGTTGTGGAACACTCTACCAGATATTCTCCAAGTGATTATTTGTTGCTCACTGACGGGGGAGAACCAAAAAGCTATGATGAAGCTATTAGTGATGAGCATAAGGAGAAGTGGGTTCAAGCCATGCGAGAAGAGATGAAGTCCTTGCATGAGAATAAAACATTTGAGCTGGTGAAGCTACCTAAAGGCAAGAGAGCTTTGAAGAACAAGTGGGTGTTCAGGATCAAGCACGAGGAGCACAGTCCACTTCCCAGATTCAAAGCAAGATTGCTTGTCAAAGGTTTCAGTCAAAGGAAAGGGATAGATTTTGATGAAATCTTCTCACCAGTGATGAAAATGACCTCAATTCGTACGGTGCTGGGATTAGCTGCAAGTCTCAACCTAGAGGTTGATCAGATGGATGTCAAGACAGCCTTCCTACATGGTGATTTAGAAGAAGAAATATACATGGAGTAGCCAGAGGGTTTCCAGTGGAAAGGAAAAGAGGATTATGTTTGCAGATTGAGGAAAAGTCTCTACGGCTTAAAACAAGCCCCAAGACAGTGGTATAAGAAATTTGAGTCTGTGATGGGGCAACAGTGATACAAGAAGACTACTTCAGACCACTGTGTATTCGTCTAGAAATTTTCTAACGATGACTTCATCATCCTATTGCTCTATGTGGATGATATGCTAATTGTTGGCCAGAATGTCTCCAGAATCAATAGCTTGAAAGCACAGCTAAGCAAGTTTTTCGCCATGAAAGACTTAGGGCCAGCAAAACAAATTCTCGGGATGAGAACTGTTCGAGATTGACAAGCCAAGAAGATATGGTTGTCTCAGGAGAAGTATATTGAGAAAGTACTCTAGAGGTTCAACATGGAGAAGGCTAAAGCAGTTAGTTGTCCTCTTGCTAACTACTTTAGACTAAGTCCTGAGCAGAGTCCATCTACGGATGAGGAGAAGAAAGAGATGGAGCGGATTCCATATGCCTCAGTAGTGGGAAGCTTGATGTATGCCATGGTGTGTACCCGACAAGACATTGCTCACGCAGTTGGAGTGGTAAGCTGATACCTTTCAAATCCAGGAAAAGAGCATTGGAATGCTATCAAGTAGATTCTCAGGTATCTTCGAGGAACCTCTAAAATATGCTTATGTTATAGAGAAGATAAACCAGTACTGGTTGGATACACCGATGCAGATATGGCTGGTGATGTTAGTTCCAGAAAATCTACATCAGGATACCTGATTAATTTTTCAGGGGGAGCTGTGTCATGGCAGTCAAAGCTACAGAAGTGTGTTGCATTGTCAACAACAGAAGCTGAGTTTATTGCAGCAACGGAAGCATGCAAGGAGTTGTTATGGATGAAGAAGTTCTTAACTGAACTTGGATTCTCGCAAGACAGTTATCAACTATTTTGTGATAGTCAGAGTGCTATCTATCTTGCGAAGAATGCCTCTTTCCATTCCAGATCGAAGCACATTGATGTGAGATACAACTAGATCAAGGATGTGTTAGAGAAGAAGATGTTACAACTCGAGAAGATCCAACAGAAGAGAATGGATCTGATATGCTGACGAAGACACTTCCAAGAGGGAAGTTTGAATTTTGTCGAGAAGCTGTCGGGATGGTGGATCCCCCCATGTAGTCGGAAAGGGAGAGAATTGTTAGTCATGGTTTCCTCCACATGGGTGACAGAAATTTTTGACTGATATAGCTGGAAAATAGCATGGTGTTCAGCTGTCAGAAGGTGGAGAATTTGGCAGCTAATTGCACACCATGTTTGACTGCAGTAAAGCTGGAATTTTAGCACCCTTTTGTTGAATTTGTTGATGATCCATTTCCTATATAAAGGGAGTGAATTCTTCTACAAAAACACACAACACATAAAGAGGAAGAGTGTGTGAGGGAGCACAATAGGCAGAAAATTAGAGAGTGAAGGAAAGGGAGAAAGAAAGAAAGAGAGGGAAGAAGAAGAAGTTTAGTCCTTCTATTTTGAGGAAGAAGAAGTTTAGTCCTTCTAAATTTCAGAAGTGATAAAACAGCCCCTCTTATTTTAGTGTGTTACAAAATAGTGGGAAAAATACTTTTAGGATATTTTTAGGAAACACCTTGTGGGACACTATTTTGGATAGAACTCTAGGTTTTATTATACCCCTAAATGTTGTAGGGAAGTCTCTCTTTGTAAGCCTATTATTTTTGTAGTGGAAGTTTTCTGCGGATTGAGCTTGTGGACGTAGCCCAAAAGTTTTGGGTGAACCACGTTAAATTTTGTGTGCCATTTATTTTCTTGTTGATCATTATTCCGCAAGATAGTGCCGTCGGGACCCAACAGGCTAGTCGTTCTTCAAAATACTCTCCCACAAACTTCTTAACCATTATGGGTCGGTCTTGAGAAAACCCTTTGTAGAGATTAAAGTAGCCGTCCTCCTTTGTTAGTAGCTGTCCATCGAAGTTGTTTGTTGCCCTTTCAATGTCTTCGGCTGAAAAGTTGTGGATGGGATAACATCTCCCATTAGAGAAGGCAACCAGCTTCTCTAATAAAATGCTACCATTTCTTATGAATGCTTTCTCATCGTTCATCTCTCTGTCAGTCTTGGTTCCCAAACGTGCCATCGTCAAGCATATTAGTTCAGTTCTCTACCCAAGACTAGCTGTAAGAATGTGGATGTTTCTGTATAAGACAATCAGTCCATAAAGACTGCACCTGCTGTGGTTTGCATATACATGTCGAATGATAACAATTAGTAGTGTTTGGGTTTATTTATATGGTTAATCTTTTCTGAATCGAACTTGAAGCTGTTGTATCCAGTTCTTCAGATGGAATATCCTTTGGCGAGAAAGAATCTAAACTTAAATGTCACTGGGTCATGATCCTATCAAGAGCATTACAAGTGAAAAGAAAATCTTATATATCCTTTTTGTTTGTATGACTAATCTAGAAGAAAGTGCTCCACCTGTATAATCTGAAAATGGGTAATTTAGCATGAGCCAGAATACTACCATTCAAGTAATTAAATTCGGATTAAAGCCTTTTTTCATCCTTGTGTTAGATCATAAAGTTGAAAGTCATCCTTGTATTTGTTTTAGTCTGTTTTCATCCCTCTGTCCATGGGGTTTGGCTTGTTTTTATCCCTCTAAATAGGCCAAAAAGGCGAACACAAAAATGAAAATAAGACAAAATTCACAAATAGAGGGATGAAAACAAACTAAAATCTAATAGAGGGATGACTTCCAATTTTGAGGTCTAAAACAAAGATGAAAAAAATACTTTATTCCAATTAAATTCTGATTAGCACAATATCAATTTATATATCATCAAGCAAGATGAGTATCATGAGTTGATGGTCTAATTAAACTCATGATATAACTACATAACTTCATCAGCAAAGAAAACCATAACTTGCTAAACCAATCAAACAAACAAATTTAAGTGTTACCACAGATAGACCGGCATGGCTATATCTTGAGACTGGGTGCAAATCGGAGGGACATGAAAACAAATATGAAAGGATTGAGTCACAAAGAAAGAAACGTACCTGTGAGTATCTAAGTTTTCCAAGGAAGTATGTGCCCTCAACAGAAATGGGGGCACACAATAGAAACAACATGTTTGCCCTTACACCCAAAAAAAAAAAAAAATCCAAAGAAAGAAACAATCTAGAGGTGGTGAAGAGGGAGGGATTGGTTGGTTGTGGAAACAGAAGTGTATGGTATGGTTTGACAAATAAATATGAAGACTTTAAGCCGCCTATTTCCTTGAACCTTCTTTTGAGTATTTTTCAGACCTTCGTTATATTTTATTTTGGGATCCAAATAAAGTGAATAATATAATCAGCAGTGAAGCGCTGACTAGCATAACCATCAACAGTATAGCTGTTTGATCTTTTTTAGTTGAGTTGGGCTCCTAATTATGCTTTTAAGCCGGCACACATCATATAACATCTTCCATTCCATTAGATGATGCATGCAATTAGTGACCTCCTTTCATCGATAGGACACAACCACTGCCTGCAAGATAACAACAAGCACCTCGGAAGTGTATCCACAATTTTGTCCTGAATTCTTTCTTTGAGCGTTGTTAAGTCGAAGAACGTCGTTTCAGAGAGCTTAAAACATAATCGTGGTTCATAACACCAGATGAACTACCTTCAACATACCTGTTTTCACATGTTTTTGTTTCAATTTTAGGTGTACAACTTTTCAGTGGGTTGTATTTCATTTTCCTTCCTTTGCAGTATGATTGCTTGAATAAAGAGAAGACGAGTTGTTGTAAGAATCTGTGCTTGGCCTGCAAGTGCTGCTTTGAAGAGGGAAAAAACAGCTACTGCAAAACAATCATTTGTAACAGTGGATTCATCTTAACAAACATGCATTTTACTTAAAATCCGTTAAAAGGAAGAAAGGAAAGAAGAGAAACAAAAATATATTCTCCTTCTCCCTGCAAAATTCAACTCAATACTTACAAAAGTAGACATCTGCACTCTGAAAATTTACAATGGCTCGCTCTCAAAATGAGCAAATATCAGCAGGCCCTGGTGAAATTCAGCCCAGAAACATGCAATTTGGCTCGAGGATGCAGCCTGGTGATCACCAAATTATGTTAAGACTTCCCTAAAGCTATGCCAATTCCCTATCCTAGAAAATTCAACTCAGATTCTACATTTTTTTCTGCTCCCAGCCAGGCAGCCACTACCAACTAAACAAGCCAAATCTTTTGCTGCTCCCGGCAACGGTCTCAACAGTGGAGTCAGATTCACTTCCGACGGATCCTTCAGAGCTATAATCACTCAAGACCTGAAATCGTCCTGCTTTCTCAATCATCCAATTAGCAACTTCAGGAGATGCTAACCATTCTGCTACAGCCTGTTGAGTTGATGCCCTGGTGAAATCCTCCCACTGTTTCTTCGTAAACTTCCTTCGCCTAGACGTCTTATGGAAAGTAGAATAATAATCCTGTTGATCCATGATCGATGGATGAGAGCTAGGTGATACCAAACCTGCCAGCACCAGGAAAAAGCATTTAATGCCGTGCTGAATAATTAGCATGAAAATCAACAAGGTAGCAGATGATGCAACCATGTCGAAGTGAGTTGCTCTATACTAGGATCATAAAGGATGTGTGAGGAAAGCATCTGCTCAGTTTTGCTCAGTGGTAGAATTCCTTCATGAAAATGGAGGAAAAAAATTAAAGGAAACATGGAACAGGTTGGGGGAAAGGTGGGGAAGGGGTCTGATATTTTATTATAACATTACCCCTTAAAAATCAGCAATTGCAACTAATAGAGCTTCCTCAATCTTCTTTGGCAGACAAAGCAACTAAAATGCAAGGTGTATGAAAGATACTATAAACACTATTTCTCTTGGTATATCCTAAAGCATCAAATGTTAGAAAGGCTTACTTCACATGCAAACACACCATCAAAGAATTTGTTGGGATGTATATAATTTAGACATGAGAGCTTATAGGTATATCTCGATATCAAGAAAAGCAAGTCCTGGTACATGCATATGATGAAGAGGTACCAAAAACAGAAAGTTAATAACAAGCTGCTTAAGTAAAAGACAGAAAATCAGAAACGACCAGTACCTTTAACAGGAGAGTTGGACCAAGCAGATAGGCTATTAGGACTACTCCAGATCTTCCCTCCAGGGCTCTTTTTCTCTGACCTGCTAAGAAACTCAGCACGCTTGTGATTAGCTTTTACCTGTGCAATAGTCAGGACCTGAGAATTGTCACATCTAGAATCAGATCGACACCTGCATTAAGTTGTAGAAAAGAGAATGAATGGATCGCATGCATGTACAATGAAATATGAACCTGAATTCACAAAAAAGCAGAAACAAAACCAGCATGTTCAATATTATTTTATAGCTGGACAAAGCAGAGCACCTTCTCCACAATCCCTAAAGGAATTGAAATACTACATTTTTTGGCCATATATCTGATTACTGATAATTTTTGGTGTTGGAACGGCTGTATAATGCCTAAAATTTCATACAAACCATTGAAATAAAATGATCACGACAACACAGCCAAATCAACTTCCTGAACCACCCTGATGCATGATCAGACAAACCACTAAACTTTCTTGACCCAACATACACGATTATGCCCGTGGCAGAAATATGCTCGAAGAAATGTCTGAATAAATTGTCATTTGCGAGTGTTAAACAGAATGAAGTCAATTTCATTATATTCTACGGATACGATAAGGAAAATCAAAAGGACTTACACTGCTCGAGAACACTTCAATATAAGAAAGCTGATGACAGAAGAAAAAGCCAAGGCAACCATTGCTAAAGGAGTATCAAGAGTGCTCTGCGAATGAATAGAAAAGGAAGAAAAAAAAAGTGTTAGTACATATTAAACAGAATCAAACACCATCAAACTCATATGTCCTTGTAAAACCTAAACCGACTAATCTCAATAACAGAGGAACTCAAAAGTCAAAACTACTTCTAGCAAATAAATGAGCTAGAATATAGCAGAATGTTGCATAGTCTATACCAGGTGTAATGAAAAGACGAATCACATCTTGCATGATGCACTTATAAGACATGAAATGGAGAATGGAATGACTAGCTGGATCACATAAGTACGTGAAATGCAAAAGTAGCACCAGGCTTTAAAATACAGATAACTATCTTGGTTTTTCCGTCATTAAATGCTAAAATGGGAAGAAACAAGGTTTGATGACCAGGTAGTTAGACTTTGATCAAACTGTATAATTCTGCAACTTAGACAAATTGTCTGGACCAAGAAACTCTTACAGAAGTACTTTAATGTGACAGGTTGCCTGGACCCACACCTATTGAGGGAGATGAAAGGGATTTAAATAGCTTAAGACATGTTCTACCCGGTCCAGGGATAGCGAGTCTCAGCTTGAGATTGTTCTATAGATCAACCCAAGCAGCACAGGTTCCAAGTCTTGATGTCTTCCTTTCAGTATGGGCAAGGCAAACATGATATTTCACAACAAACATGTGTAGCAAGAAGGAGGCAGTTGCAGTGAATTTTTGAACCTCATTAACCATAGAAACCACATGCATATCTATTCCCAAGAAGATTCTCATGTAAAAGGGTTCTATATTGAAGAAAATTTTCCACGTACATGTGCCAAATAGTTTTTTAATTTACGAAGGAACTATTCTTCATAGAAAATTCAATAAACTATAGAAGCTTCCCGTGAACAATTCCGAGCAACATGCTTAACATGAATATACTACACCTGTAAAATAAAGGTGGTTGCAATGGTGCGCATGGCCCATTTCACAAAGTGTGCAACAGCAACATCCACTCTTCCATCTTTTGAAATTACAAATTTGCTCACGAACCAGCACCCTAAAGCAGCTCCTGAAAGAACAATTCCAGCTACAACAAAAACAAAGACCTGCAACCAGAATAAGGGACTAAAATTCATTACCCATATTTTCAGAAAATGAAATGCAACTCAACGAGGCGGCACGAAGTGAGAGCACAAACCATGTACGCTTGTATCCCACAACTTCATAGAAAAGACAACATGTCCAAAATCTAAATAAGTACGAGAATTCGTGCAATAGCCACTTGTGATTTTATGTATACACATACATATAACTAAGAATAAACATTCCACTGAACTGCATAGTGATCAGACATGAACTTGATGCGAATGTGGGCCAGAGAACTGAGAAGCCAACCAGAGGGCAAGATGTTTTCTCCTGATAATTGTAAGCATAGGTAAATATTGTGTGCGAGATTCAGATGCCAAATACGATAGTAGTGAAAATTCATAAACAACGGGCAATAGTATGTAGAATACTTACTGGATTGTGCAGCTCCTCACTCAGCCCAAAGTTGACAAGAACTGAGTTTACCAGCGCTGAAATGCGATGCAAAACAAAAGAGCCAGCACCAACCTGCAATGACAAACAGATGGATCAATATTTGTCTGCCTGAAATCAGATGGAAGACAAAAGTAGAGTAGAAAGCAGACTCACCACCGATACATATGTGGAAAGACACAAGAAACTTTTCCTTCCAGTTGGCAACAATCTCATTCCCTACAACAATAGCAGAGTGCAAATAAGATAAGAATCTATCAGGTATCTCTCCAATGACAAACAGCAAATTTTACGACCTAAAGATACAGTTACCAGGAGGCAGACACAAGAATGAAAAATGGGCAAAACACAGAGCATGTTTGTTTGTTCCTTCAGTAAATATGATGGGAAAAATATTGGCAGAAAATACTGCATGCAGTTTAACTATAATGGCTTAAATTTTATATCTTTAAGATCCCCTATTAAAGCTACATCCTTGAAACTCATAATTTCCAAATGGAAAGACTAAGAGAAGACACTGAAACTCAACCTAAATGATGTCCTCCTGAGTCATAAGGATTGCAAAGTTTAATCTTCTGTTTATCGTCACATAATAACATACATCACAAAACATAATGCTCATAAGATCTTAGAAGTGACAATAAATAACATGTTAAAACATAAATACAGTGCTTAGAAGCTTCTTTTGTATGTGAAACAAGCGAAAAGTCCTTTCAAAAATCAGGTTATGAACTGCTGGAGAAGTAACAAGTCATCTGCAACTTAACTCCCCAAAATTTAAAGTTTATGCGAAAGGTTTACTGGGGAAAACCAAGGCTATTCCTACAACAAAATTGCAATGACTGCTACTTGCATGAGGTAACAGAAGATGGCCAAAAACAGAGTTGTAAGGAAAATTTCAACTTTTGAACCATGCCACTATGACCATAAAGTGCATACTTGTCCAAACAGAAGGCTGCAAGCAGGTCCAACTCAATCAATGAAAATTGAACATAAGGTTTCTGAAGATACTGCTTATGGGTGTCATTCAATAAACATGATCAATTATGTTGATGCAAAGTTCCTAATGCTGCATAAACAACCCCAAAAAAAAATATCCCATGTATCTTTACCTTACATTAATTAAAAAAAAAATGCTTGAAAAGGTCATAATGGGAATGTTGAATCAGCAAAGACTTAATAAAATACCTGATAAAGGAGAATTATGATGACCAGAAAAACGCCGATTGCCATTGAAGTGCTATAATAGAAAGGAACCCAACTGCTGACAACCGGTGCTAGTAAAAATAATGTAAGTCCTGCTGCAAGACAAACGAGTCGCCATATCTGTGAATCTGCAATACCAATTAGAAAATCAGCATGAGGCAAAAAGGTATAAGTGGGAAGACAATTGGATGCACCAGATAAGGAGGTGAATGCAACCAAACCTTCTTCAACAGAAACTGTAACGAAGCCAGATATATCACCAATGAACTTCACATCAACATATCTTGTGTCATAAGGAGACATTACAGAGGTCCAGAGTCCCTTCTGAAGGGTTTTCCACTCATCCTTCTCACAATGGCATAATCCAAGTGATGCATTCCTGCAAATATATTTCATGTATGAAATATAATAAATTAAATTTTACAGCAGTGAGAGGTTGTGGGGAAGTACTTTAAGTGCATGCATGTGTCTGAGTGCGTGTCTCTGCGTGCGTGCTTGAGATATATAGATGATAGAAAAATAGAATGATATAAAGTGCAGAAGAAGTTGGATTACCTGTGGAAACAAACAACAATTTTTCTATGCAAGTATTCGGGGATCGCTGCTGAGGGAGCCACAGCAACACGGAATGAGTTAGCATAACTCCCCAGTTCCAATCTTGGGTGACCAGAGACTGTAATTCGGTCACAGTACACAGCATCTTTAGAGTCGGACAACTGGCCAGGAGGGAGTCGCATTGGGGAGACATCCAGGATGGGATGTAGAAGGTCAACACCTGCGTGCGGTCAACAAAACTAGTGTCAACATTCAAAGATGTGATTAAACTCGTAAGAGAAAAGGCAATGAATTGAATGAGAAGGCATAGATCATGGAAACGGAGTTGGGTAAATTTCCTTAACAGAGTGGCTAAAAGACAGGAAATCAACCAGAGCTTAAAACAGGAGGGCATTTCTAAAACGGCAACGCCCACTGGTTCCCTGCAGAACCATTATGAGTAACTATGCCCTCACTGAATGAATCTGCATATCAGGAAGCAAAAGGGGAAGAGAAAAAAAAAAAAAGAAAAGAGGAAAGTGAAGAAATGGAAGAACATAAAAAATTGTGATTGTACCCAAACAAACTAATATACTCTTCCATCCAAACAGAAGAATAAAGAGGATATTGGTGGTGGTGTTGGTGTTGGTGGGGGCGATTTAATACAATGTAATGAAGCCTAAAAAGAGCCTCTACCATACCATAACCTCTTTCATTATTAGATGCCTTAATTGAACGAACAATGAATGGGAATGGGGTCCGGTGCATGCAGCAGCAATAAGGCAGTACAATACATCTCACATACATCTAATAATAATGAGAAGCAGGCAGAAACATGTAAACCAAACCAAACCAAACCAATCGAGGTGGGTGGGTTACGCGTTACATGAGATTAACCCACCCTATAGAAAGAAGAACGAATAAATAAAAAAAAAAAAGTAAAGCAGAAAAGTTTCGATGCGTTACGCGTGGTACGATTTGGAGGAATGATTTTAATGAGGGAGAAAAAAAAAAAAGAATAAACAGTAGAAGAAGAAGAAGAAGTACCTTTGAAGGAGAGGGAGGGGGAGCGGTCTTGAGAGGCAGGTGAGGCGGCGAAAGAGGAGGAGAAGAAGAGGAGGAGCAAGGAAAAGAAGAAGACGCCCATTGTGTTTGCTTGCTCTCCCTCTCTCTCTTCCCTTTCTCTGTGTGTGTGTGTGTTTTTTCTTGGCCTTTGGGTTTTTGGCTTTGCTTTGGGCGAAGGCAAGGAAATAAGAGCGAGACGGAGGAGGAGGAGGAGGAAAAGAGAAGGCGCGCTTTTGTTTTGCGTGTAATAAACCTTTCTTTCTTTCTATCTTTCTTTTCTCAATTTTGGATTTTATAATTAATTATATATTGTGACAGACCGTGTGGATTGAACGCCGCGTTTTAGTGCGCTTTGAGTTGCGTTTTTTGCAAGCCTTAGTTGATTAACACAAAGAGGAGAGGAGCATCCTTCCCTTCCCTCCACTGTAAGATCTGCTGCTGGCTGCTGCTGTAATATTCCCCCAACACACTGACGCGGGGTTAGTTAATTAATTAATTTATTATTTTTATTATTTTTATTATTATTATTATTATTTTATTATTATTATTATTATTTTGTTTTTAACGAGCTAATACTAACACTTTGTTTGGGAATATAGAGGGGGGGAAATGGAAGGAAGGAGAATGGATGGGAAGAGAATGGAAGATAGGTGAAAATTTTAATTTTACATATAATGACTAAAAGGAAGGGAAGGGAATGATAAGTAATATTTTTAAATTACATAAATATCCTTATTGATACAAATGGGTCTATTCCCAACCCGTGGACAAGCCCAACGATTAGTGGCCGAGGCCAGGCCCAAAGATGGGTGAGGCCCAAAACTATGATTAAGGCCCGAGATCAGGTCCTCTAGGCAAACCAAACACCCACGAACCAAGGACCCGAATCTCGAGGCAACCCAGGACCTATGGACTAAGGATCCGGACCTCCAGGCAACCCAGGACCTGCGGACGAGACTCAAGACCATGGACGAGGCCCATCACCTAGAGGTCCTACAGACCTTATCTACCAACTTATACAAAAAAAATCTAAGGGTGGCCAATCAGAGCGTGACACGTGGCAAAGGAATACCCCTTATACGGATATTTCAAGAGCTCTCCCCATTCTCCATCCCGACTCTCCCTCTCTCGGCTCTCCCCTTCTCTCCCGATTTCGTACACAATCAATACAATATCAATCTCTTTGTACTCAATCAATACAACATCAATAAAGAACAGACACCCCCATATTATGTTTTATATCAGTTTGGTTCCGTTGTCGGGAACGATTTGAAAGCCAGACAATCCATCAACAAATCAAACATCCACAATCAACAAACGACAACGATTTCAGACATCACAAACTCAACAAGTGTTCAACAACATCAACACATCCAGCAGATCTAATGGATCCAATATATTTCACATACAACAATTCCGTCTATTAAGGTAAATTTATTGAAACAGCCGACTGATTGCATTTTTGTCCTTGAATGCAACAGATCGTGAGGAAAAACAAACAAAAACGCTCACCTGTACGAGGATGAAACTGGTCGAACAAACGGAGAAACGGTGAAACGACGAGCATGTCTGGTAGCATCCACCTCACTGACGCTGCCGAATGGCCTGAAGAGGGGAAAAGCGAGTGGATCCGTCAAGATCCATACCACTGATGTTCACAAATGACTTGAAGAGGAGTAGATCCGGCCAAATACAACCAGCACTGGAGTAGGATCGAGCTATCGGAGCGAGATGCTTGGATAGAGGTGGGAAGAAGCCATCGGAGGCAACACCGTTGCCGCTAGCTCGTGTAGCCATTATCTCCATCGCGAGTTGCTGAACTGGAGAACGAGCTGCCGCACTTAAGGCCTAGACCAGAAAGGCCAGTGCGTCATTGTAAATCTATCGCCGAAGAGAGGGGGAACAATCTCAGATCCGCGCGAGCTCAGAAAATAATAGCCGCTGCTGGAGTGGGCGCCACTGTCGGGCAAGGCTACTGCCACGCATCCCTGGATAACGAGTTGCAACGGTGCTCGGAGGAGGAGATCGTTCAAGATCTAAGTCGCCGTTAGCCGGAGCATGGCCGTGGAAACAAAACTCAACAGAATCATGCCCTTGCACGCGCTGTTGTCAGAGAGTGCCAGACCAAATGGAGAACCAACGACCTTGGAGACCGATCGTTGCTGTAAAGGCGATGGGAAGAGCCAACATCAAAGGCTAGTCGCCGCCTCTCGCCTTCACATTGTTCGTCGGAGGAGGAGACGACTAAAGTTGAACCACCGCTCGTGTCCTCGATCTACCGCCGTCCATGGGAGGAGAACTCACAAAGGCGAGCAACATGCATTGAGAGAAAGACAGAAACGATTAAAGAAGGAAAGCGCATGACGATTAAAGAAGGAAAGCGCATGGTGAAATAATAATAATAATAATAATAATAATAATAATTTATTATAAAAATAAAAAAGGGAAAGGGGCAGCGCAGGATATTTCCAAAGCCCAAAAAATGAAAAATTCTAACAACCCAAAGTGTGTTGCCCCGTGAGATCAAAAGTCAATTAGTTAAATTATTTATTATGCTATTATTTTCTATTATGTATTTAATTATATTACAATTTTGTAATTGAATTTTTATTACTTAATATGTTATGCTAAGTGCAGTTTATTTAATTGAGTCATTGTGGAAAATTACGATTTCCATTTTCTTTTTGGATGGAATGTTAATTTACATGAGATGTTATATTCAAAGCATTATTTGGTTAACGGAGGGCCACGAAGTGTTGTGCCCGAGGAGGAATTTCACGAGGACCACGAAGTGTTGGACTCGGGAAGGATTTTTGAAACACCCGTGTCCCAATTTATTAATATAAAGTAGAATTCAAATATAAAATGACTAAATTGCCCTTATTATTCCCGGGATACGAAAATCATCAACTAAACACCCATATCCCAAATAATCCATTAAATTAATTACAACATGAGAAGTGACCAAAATGCCCTTCTACCCGGGATACTATATCAACGACATGATCAACATTTGATCAAATAATAAATAATACAATGGAATCAAGTACGCAGCGGAAGACAAAAATACATAGCAACATGCATGCAATGAACCCTATGGATCCGACCCGAGGAGGAAAGCACCGCCACCTGCTGATATGCTCTTTTGATCATCGATCAGCTAACCTGTGTAAAGACTGTGAGGGAGTGAGACCAACCACTGTCTCACCACAAACAAATAAACCATAGTATACAACTACAAATCAACCACAAATACACCGGCATTAAACAATAGCAATCACAGTGCACAAACAAGTCACAATACACAACACAAGTCATCATCAAACTTCAGACCATCACTTATCATTACTTAAATTATTATCGTTGTTATTAGGTTTTAATATTTTATTAGGGCCCTCTACTGTGTGCGTCGAGCTCGGTCCCGTCTCATGAGACAACCATGGCATAAGCCCAATGTAATCAGTGAGAGAGAGATATAGACATAGAGAAAGAGGAAGGTAGAAAGGGGGAGATAGAATAAGGGAGGTCGAACCGGTCTTCACAGACCCATATGCTAAACCGCATATACCATGCTATCCCGCATGCAATCCCGAGGGGTAACACTTCCCGCTCGAACCAACCGGTCAACAGCCTGACAGTAGTAAATTTTTATTGTACATTATTCTCAGTTATACTTAATGAGTTATATGTGCCATACATTATGATTGTCCAGGATTGTGTGGATTTAACATTTTATTTTCCAATCCGGGCCTCCAGCCCACAAATCACCACACGAACTACAGAATCATATCTCATATTATTTAATCATAACAAACAAATCATGCTCAACTGGCATGTCATATCACACAGGCACACGATTCACATAATCAAACATATCACATCAAGTATCACCATTAAGATACAAGTGCACACAGGAACACCAACACAGCAAGCATACATGCATATAGCATACAATGCCAATCAAGTATTACCACTTCATGTACCATGTTTATTAACCGAGTATTGTAGGCAGTAATGCATACAAAGGTTTATATGTCCTCACCTGGCCATATCAATTGCCTCGGAACCTGAAGCTTTGTTCCGCCTCGACATTCCTATGTCCTCAACATCCTACGACATACACATCACATAAGACACTTATTCATGGCAAAGACTAAATGCATGCTAAAGATGAAATCTTGAGCCTTCTAGTCTGTTTGTGTTCATTAACCGTGAATCCACTAATAGGTCGGGGTCTAAGCCCAAATATAATACTTAAACTCCATAATTTCATATTTAACTTAAATCCATATTATAGTTGTTGGGCCTAAGCCCATATAAACTTAATCAAACTTTATCGAGCCTAAAGCCCATCTCAAATGCAAGCCATTGGGCCTAAAGCCCACCTCTTTAGTCATTGGGCCTAAAAGCCCATATAAAATTAATATAACATTAATTGGGCCTAAGCCCGGCCCATCCTCAAAATCACACTAACCGAACTCCCGAGCCCAAACATTATCCGGCCTAAAGATACTATGTGCGTCGGACATATACCGGCCACGCCACTCAACTCTCCAAGCTCGGTATCCACTATACCCTTCGTATTTTAATACAATGATTAAATACAATTACACAACATGTCATGTACAAAATTAAATAACGGCCAACACCGAGAATTACCATGTAATACTGGAAAAGAAATTTACATCTTGTCGGAACAGCAACCCGAGCCTCGCCGGATTCCAGTCAGCCCTCGCCAAAAAATTCACCCAAAGGCACAGAACACTACCAAGGCCCAAAACAACAACCAGAACCAGGTTACAGAAAGAAATCCTACAACTCAAATCTAAGGTGAATAGCAAGGAACACTTACTGGAAAATAGATCCGTTCCTTTCGGATCTAAAACCCACGAACACAGGTCCTCTACTGGAAACACTGAAGTCCAGCCACCATTAACCACCACGGGATCATCCAGTCACCACCATCAATTCGCTCAACAACGATTCACCGTCATCAACAAGCCGGAACAACAAGCACGACAACAAGCAACCGACCCGAGTACAACCACAGACCTGGTCCCAAACACAGCGATGCAACCAGCCAAAACCCGCAACTCGATTTAACAGCAAAACAACAACAAAAAAAAGAAGAACGAGAAGAGAAAAGAACAGCAACGAGGCGCTTACCCGGCGAAGCAAGAGGCGGCGGCGCTAAGCACAGCCTGCCTCACCGACCTGGACACGGCCACAACCGAGGCAGCCCAACACCACTCCTCCTCTGCTCGTCCTTCACCGGTGGACAGTGACGAGAGGACCCAAGGCGGCGACCGCCGAACACGGTCCCGAGCCCGAGACGCGTGCGCAGATCGAGACGAGCTCCCTGATCCCCGTCACAAATACTCTACGAGCGGCTCCCTCCTGTGCAAAAAGCAAAAACGACGGCGGCGTGGTGTCTTGACATCTTCTCACAGAGGTGATATATGTTGGCGGCGACGGGTTATGTGAAGAGAAGAGATGGTGAATCGGAGTTAAAAACGAGAAGAGAAAAGAAATAAAGGGAGAGATTGAGAAACGGTTTAAACATAGCCGTTGACAAGAGAATTGGGCGTGGGAGAGGAAATCAGAAGAGGAGGTTCGTGGGAGAGAGGTGAGGCGGCGGGAGGGAAAAGAGAGAAAAAGAAAGAAAGAAAGAGGAGAAATGAGAGAGGGAAGGGTTAGGGTTGGCCGGCCTGGACCAAAACGACGTCGTTTTGGTCTAAGGCGCGGTCAACTCTTCCCTTGTCAACGCGCGAGTGTAGGTTAGGTTTTATTTATTTCTTTTATTTTCCTTTAAATCCAAAACTACGAAGTTTTTGTAAAACTACTATGTACTCTTTGTTTTACCTCGGAACTCCAATCGTTGTCACATAAACCAACTAAGAATTAATTCCAGAAGTAATAAAACATTCCAAGGAAAGTAAATTAATAATAATAATTTTCTTGACTAAAAACACCCGGAAATTCCATAAGGGTAAAATTGGAAATAAAATTTCAAAAATTCCGAAAATCCAAAAAAAATAAATACCGAAAATTCGGGGCGTTACAGTTCTACCCCACTTAACAAAATTTCGTCCTCGAAATTTGCAGAATAAGTCAAGCAGTCAAGTGCTTAACTGACACAAACAATTGTCACCCTTTTATCAAAATACCGTTGGCCAAAACTACCAAGTAGAACCATCATGTCCATCAATCACATTTCCCAGCAAGAACTCCGATATACTAGGTCAAGCATGATCAATAGAGCATATGATCAAGGCACTAACCGAAGAGTCTTATCAAATCATCATCAACAATACTAGAATCTATAAACCATTTCATTTATCATCACTCAACTAATTATATCCAATCCTTTAATCCATTACACATATCCTCTAACACAGAACCCCAAGTTGTTACCTAAGTAACAAGATCATCACTCCCATTCTGAATACCTCATGACCAAAAATCCATAAAAGTTAAATACCGAAAATCCGGGGCGTTAAAATTTTCCCGAGGACCACGAGGTGATGGACCCGAGGAAGAATTTTTATGAGGATCTTCCTAGTGAGGACCTTGAAAATAAATTCATGAGGAGTCAAAAATAACTCCCTAGGATGTGAAAGCAACCCAGGAGAAAGCAGCAGTAAGGACAAGAGGTCTTGGGGGAAAGAAAATTGTCCATGAAGGCGGAACAACCCCTTGCAATAGGAGCAATTATCATCGCAAAAACCCACCACAACACATGGAGTTGTTAACATCGGACCCGATGAGGAGCTAATCAAAGGATCTCAAGGCAGCTCATGCAGTAAGGACCTGAGGGAACCTTGGGAGGAAGCAGCCCCCGTGAGCTAGTTGTTGTTGGGGTTTCGGGCACACGAACAGGGAGTTGACATGCAACAGAATCAAATTTGAAACCATCACAGGGTCCATGTGAAACTGGGTAAACCGAATGGATGGGATTCAGTACCTGTTTTGGTTGAGATCTTTCACCCAACTGTTGAGCTGAATCAGTTTAAAGCCGGAAAAGGTATCCGATTTCTCTAAGGTATCCACACGAACTGTCAATCACCAGGAACCGTCAAAGTTTCTCTGGATTGAGCCCTCACAATCTCTCTTCTCACAGTTCTAGTTGTTTCTAAGAATGAGAGAACAGCTAGGGTTTTTCTGCCTACTATTTTGTGATGTGTAGCACATCCTTTCACAAAGGATATATCAACATATATATAGAGACATAAAACCCTAGGTGTACTGGATTAACCCTAATCATATTTGGGCTGTGATATTTCGGGCTTAATAATAAACCTCAGTTGGGCTTATTATTAATAATCCGAAACTAGGTCCAATAACTTATCCAAACTCATTTGGACTCGTGGCTCAAATTAACAGTCCTAAGTGTGCGACCCTATAGGCTCTAATTACGTTGGCAATAATTATAAAATCACATTTATAATTATAAACAATGACCGGTGTCTAGCAACACATCATTGCTACCCAAGTGACAAGATCAATACCGATTCAACAAGCCTTATTTTGTGTCTTTGTCCCTTTGTCTTATAATATCAAGAACAAACACGAAACATGGAATTTGTCATTCTCGCATATGTTTAATCTGTGGTTTCTTGAATCCGAGTTAACTGTCCAAAACAAATACAAATGATATCTCATATCAATCAATTTGAGCACGGCCATGCATTTTACAGTTCTACTCCATCAAGGGGCCCAACAAATATATTTCCCATTACATGGGCTAGACAAATTCCTTCTTGACCAAACAAATCCCCATTATATATTATATCATGTGCCCAGTAATAACTCTAATGTCCACCCAACTACGAGCAAACAAGAGTAATATCAAAGCACATGACTCATATGTTGGAAACCTTGATGATCTCAAGTCTAAAGACAACACTTATAAGAACCACCAATGACAACATGTAATGATCCACGTGGTGTTCTTAAGTTGGGTTGGTCCAGTCCACAAGTTCCCTAACTTGTACCCGTATGCAGACCTCATATCTCATATGACTCTCAACATACGCTAGTCTTAATTTATTATTACAACCCGTCCATAATAATAATCGACTAAGGACCTTTAAGAATATAAAATATTCTTGGGTTATAAATATGTCCAAGCAATCTACACAGATATAAATGGATAAATGAACATATTCATTGGAATAAAACCTTAATCAAATATCATGACTCTAAAATAACATAACCATCCAATGATTGGTTTTTGAGCATTACACTAACAATCTCCCACTTGCACTAAAGCCAATCATCCATGTATCTAATACCAATGGATCCACTATGACCATCATGCTTCTGTTGCGTGAGCGGCTTAGTCAACGGATCTGCAACATTATTCTCAGAATAAACTCTGCACATCCTCACATCGCCTCTGTCAACAATCTCTCTAATGAGATGATAGCGTCGAAGTATGTGTTTGGATCGTTGGTGATATCTCGGTTCCTGAGCCTGTGCGATTGTTCCATTGTTATCCCAATAGAGCTCAATCGGACTGGAAATGCTCGGAACTACACCAAGTTCAGTTACGAACTTCTTATTCCAAACAGCCTCTTTCGCAGCTTCAGAGGTAGTAATGTACTCAGCCTCAGTTGTAGAATCGGCTACTGTTTCTTGCTTTGAACTTTTCCAGCTCACAGCACCACCGCCAAGGCAAAATACATATCCTGACTGCGATCTAAAATCATCCCTGTTAGTTTATAAGCTAGCACCTGTGTAACCCTTTACAACAAGCTCATCAACGCTTCCATAAACGAGGAAAGCATCCTTAGTCCTTCTCAAGTACTTTAGGATGTTCTTTACAGCTGTCCAGTGACTCTCACTGGGATCAGCTTGATATCTACTTGTGGCACTTAATACATATGAGACATCTAGTCGAGTACACAACATAGCATACATGATCGATCCTATTGCAGAAGCATATGGGATCTTACTCATGTGTTCTCTCTCCTTAGTTGTACTACGACAATGATTCTTTGAGAGAGTTATACCATGTGATATGGGCAAAAATCCTTTCTTGGAATCTTGCATACTAAACCTTATAAGTACTTTGTCAATGTATGTACTCTGACTTAGGCTGAGAAGCCTTTTAGATCTCTCTCTATAGATCTTTATACCTAACACATAGGTAGCTTCACCTAAGTCATTCATTGAGAAATTTTTCCTTTACCAAGTCTTTACGGACTGTAGTGATGGAACATCATTCCCAATGAGCAGAGTGTCATCCACATACAAAAGCAAGAAAATAACGGTGCTCCCACTAACCTTCTTGTAAACACATGGCTCATCTTCATTCTTGATGAAACAAAACTGTTTGATTACTTCATCAAAACAAAAATTCTAACTCCGAGAAGCTTGCTTTAATCCATAAATGGATCTCTGCAATTTGCATACTTTGCCAGCATTTACTGGAGTGACAAAACCTTCAGGTTGTGTCATATACACATCCTCTAAGAGATTTCCATTAAGGAAAGTAGTTTTGACATCCATCTGCCATATTTCATAATCATGGTATGCAGCTATAGCCAAAAGAATTCGGATGGATTTAACCATGGCAACTGGTTAAAAAGTTTCATCATAGTCAACACCATGAACTTGTTTGAAACCTTTTCCGACCAATCGCCCTTTAAAGGTAACTACATTACCATCCATGTCAGTCTTCTCCTTACTGACCCATTTGCACCCAATGGGTTTAACCCCATCAGGTGGATCAACCAAGGTCCAAATATTGTTTTCATACATGGATTCCATCTTAGAATTCATGGCTTCAAGCCATTTCTCAGAGTCTAGACCCGTAATAGCCTGTTGATAGGAAGTGGGCTCATCTTGATCCATGAGCATCACATCCTCGGTATGAGTCAAAAGAAATCCATATCTCTCAGGCTCACGCCAAGTCCTATCAGACCTATGAGGTCCATGTGCTACAGGTACAGGATTTTCACCCACAACAACTTGTGGCTCCTGTTTTTGTTCTTTCTCAGTTTCTGTAATCTCTTGTTATTCTCGAACTTCTTCGAGTTCTACTTTTCTCTCACTGATCCCTCTAGAAATAAATTCTCTTTCTAGAAAAGCAGCAGTACGTGCAACAAACACCTTTTGTTCCACGGGATTGTAGGAATAATATCCTTTAATTTCTTTAGGATATCCAACAAAAATGTATTTATCAGATTTAGGGCCAAGTTTGTCTGATGCTTGTCGTCTAACGTAAGCATCACAACTCCAAATCTTCATGAAAGACAAACTAGGACGTTTCCCACTCCACATCTCATGTGGTGTCTTTTCAACTGATTTAGATGGAACACGGTTAAGTGTAAAAGCAGCTGTTGTTAAAGCATGTCCCCATAAGGAAGGTGGAAGGTCAGCTTGACTCATCATGGAACGAACCATGTCTAACAAGGTTCGATTTCTCCTTTCAGATGCACCATTCCATTGAGGTGTGACAGGTGGAGTAAGTTATGATACTATACCACATTCCTTCAGATGATCAAGAAATCCTCGGTCTAAGTATTTGCCTCCTCGATCAGATCAAAGCATTTTAATACTCATTCCGAGTTGATTTCGTACTTCATTCTTGAATTCCTTGAACCTTTCAAAGGATTCTGACTTGTGTTTCATAAGATACACATAGCCATATCTACTATAGTCATCATAATGAAGTATTGGAATCTACCTCTAGCCTGTGTAGACATAGGACCACATACATCAGAATGTATAAGTCCTAATAAGTCTGAAGCCCTTTCACCTTTACCAGTAAAAGGAGTCTTTGTCATCTTGCCCAATAAACATGATTTCGCATATCTCATAAGATTCACAATCAAATGAGTCTAAGAGTCCATCCTTATGGAGTTTAGATATGCGAGTCTCAATTATATGACCCAAGCGACAATGCCAGAGATAGGTCGTATTAGAATCATTTAATTTGACCCTTTTGGTGTTAATGTTATAGATCGGGTTTTCAAGATCTATAATATGCAAGCCATTGCTCAAATGTGCACCACCATAATAAACTTCATTTAAATAAATAGAACAACAGTTGTTCTTTATTATAAATGAAAAACCCTTCTTGTCCAAACAAGAAACAAAAATCAATTTCCTACTTATAGTAGGCACATAATAATAATTGTCCAATTCCAAAATCAAACCACTAGGTAAAGATAAACGATAAGTCCCTACGGCTAATGCATCAACTCTTGCTCCATTCCCCACACGCAGGTCCGCTTCACCTCTTGCTAATTTTCTACTCTTTGTCAGATCCTGCACATTTACACAAATGTGAGATCTGTTAGTAATATGCACAAAAGCCAATCATGGATGTTTATTTATAGTCATGTACATACACTTTAAGGTTATTCCAATAAGTATCGTTTACGAGATAAACGCTTGCACATACTTATAACCCAAGTATATATATATTTGATATGTATATTCTTAAATGTCCCTAGTCGGTTATTATTACGGATGGGTTGTAATAATAAGTTAAGACTAGCGTATGTTGAGAATTTATATGTGATATGAATTCTACATACGGGTACAAGTTGGAGAACTTGTGGACTG
>JAKUCV010003403.1:14608-71625 GCA_028386065.3 Turnera subulata | reverse complement strand
GATGGGATAGGGCAGAGGATGATGGGTGGATTGAGACGGATAGTCGGTCATGTGCATAAGCACAAAACGTGCCCAATTAATTGGAGCATGATGGAGAATGGCATGGAGTATCTTCACATCCTCAATAGATAGGACGGTATGATTTCCGGGTCGTGGCTTGATCACCCGGGTGATGAGATAAAACAGAACACGATTCTCCGGAGGAAGAGAGTGAATTGTTGGTCGTTTGGAATGGGCGGTACGGACAACCTCCGTGAAACCGAGCGCTTGCAAAAGAGGAGCTTCATGGGGCGTGATGAAATGAGGACCGCCATAAGAAGCAATATCCTCACCCTGAAATGGTAAACCGGAAACAGCCCCGAATTGCTCGAGAGTCAAAGAGATAGCAGTTCTATTTACTTGAGCTGTCAACACGTCACCATCGCGATTGAGGGTGGTGTAGAAGGCTTTGGTAAAATCGGCACTATATTGATTGCTTCGGTTGGTTACGAAATCCCACAATCCAGATGCCCGAAGGTGCTCTTCAAGCCTTGTGTAGTGCTTCTCCCTCGGATACGAGACCGGAAGATACCGGGGAGGAAAGATTTGACGAGTATGAAAGAGTGATTGATAGAGTGTGAGTTGTGCACGTGAGGTGAACCAAACAGCCGATTGGTCATCCAAAGGTATTTTAGAAGAAGAGGAAGAAGGACCTCCTCTTTTAGTTGGTGGTCTCACGGGTGTTTTGCCGTGTCTGCCCATGATTGGAGTGTGGAATTAAGGAGTATAAAGGTGAAGATAGGAAGGATAGGGAGTAGAGAAGGCAAGAAGAAGACTTGGATATATTGTGGAGAAGTGTGGAAATGTAGAGCAATATATAAGAGGCAGCAAAAAAATAGCTGTTGGGAGCTGTAACGGCTAGTAACAGCTATAAACGGCTAGAAAATTTAAGAAGGAACAACAGCCAAATGGCCTTCAACGGCTATATTTTTTTGAATTCAATCAGCGGAACATCGATGTCCATGATGGGAACATCGATGTTCTGTATGGTTGGGTGATTCTTTATTGTGTAACGGCTCTATTTTTAAATTGCAGTAGTAGTGGAACATCGATGTTCCCTCCCGTGACATCGATGTTGTGTACTTGTGGATGTATTCGGGAATTGTCTAACGGCTCTTATTTTTGAAAAGCGGTACCTGAACATCGATGTCCATTATATGAACATCGATGTTACTTGCTCTCGGGTCCGAGCCTTGTAAAGACCAAGAAACGAAGGACATCGATGTCGGGATTCAGGACATCGATGTTATGTGCTTTCGGGTCCATGCTGTTGAACGGTTAAGTAAAGCGAACATCGATGTCCGGATTCGGGACATCGATGTTTTATACCCTCGTTTGTGGGAAACATTGATGTTGAAAAAGATGGAAAGAAAAGAAGACTTACTGAACATCGATGTTCCGATACAAAACATCGATGTTGGATGGGCTTTACATGTTTTATCCAAGTTGTGGTTCTTCCTGTTCCCCCTGTCTTTTGGCCTTAGTGAAGGGTACCTGCAAAACTTAGTTAGACGAGCCTCGGGTGCTCAAGTTAGCAAAGATAATACACTAGATTTAGTAAAATGAAACATGTGTAACAATTTTACGATATAGGGAGGAGGCCTCTCTGCCACCAAAAAAACATTTTCTCCTTGTCGTAAATGCACCGGGCTCATGAAAATGTCGTGTCAATTAGACTTTGGTGGCCTCTGAGGCCTGACTAATCAGACAGTAAATCCCCGTGATGAATCAATAATTAATTTGATGCCACGATTTTCAAAAAGCAGATGCTTGATTATCGGAAAAAATGGCGGTTAGTAATAAATGAATTTGCAAAGTTAGCCTGTAATAAGTGCATGAAGAGAGGCATCAAAGGAAGGAGCCAGAGTTCACAAATAATGCATGATCGACATGACTCAAAAGCATATAAACAATTGCATCCCGTATTTAATTAAAGGTAAGACGGGTGTGTGCTGTGGCAATAATTTCAGCCTTTTTTTTTGTCGGCAATAGGTGTGGTTCAGGCTATGAAACAGGGATAAACAAATTTGCTATAAAAGGCAAAGCAGTGAGTAGTCAATAATTAGAGGAGTAGAAGTAAAGAAAGAAAACATTTCTGACGAAAGAGAGAAAATACAAAACCTCAGTAACAAGAATGCCTGCCCCATCCTCCGTATTCTTTGTCGAGGGAGCCTCCTTAGGAAGGAGAAACCGATTGGCTTATAGCTTAATAAATGAGCATGAGGAGGCACTGCCAGAGGGACTTGGACGGATTCCTCGATTGGTCTTCGTAACTGAAGTCTATTCGACCCGATTCTTTGTCACTCCTATGGAGGAGACCATCTACCTGGAGGATCAGAATTCCCTTCGAGCATCCTACTATGGCACAGCTAATTCAACTATGTTCTTCATTTCTGACAGGTTTCAGGAGTTGCTGTTGGAGCCGTCTTATCAAGCTCTGAATGAAGGCAGTTACTACCAAATTTCAATGACAGCTCGGAGCGTTCCTCGAGTAGGAGTCATTCCGCCGACGTGGCCAAAGGTTCGTCTTCTGGTATGGAACTGCAGAGGGATCACAAGACGCTCCCAAGACTTTGTCCGGACCCTGCGAGACTTGAAGAACTAGTATAAACCAAATATGGTTCTTCTAACAGAGACTTGCTGGCAGGCTGGAGTAAACCACGGAGTTATTCCTCTACGTTTTCCATCAGCACACCGGTTCGAGCTTGCGGGTCAGAACAATTCCGGTGGAATGTGGTTCACATGGAACGATAGCGTTACGGTTAACATAGTTAACACTCCTACTAGTTTTACTGTCACAGCTGTTCCAAATCCTTAGAAGCAAATTATAATTGTAATGATGTAATTTTGCGTTTCTTATTTGCAAGTGTGATTGTAAAATATATGATGTAATCGAATGTATGTGTGATTGTAAGCGTGACGATATAAAATCAATAAAATCTTGAGTGTTTGTGTTAATTCAGCATGTATCAAAGCAAAATTGGTTTAGAGAACTTACCTGAACATCGATATTGTGATACTCAACATCGATGTTGTGATTATGTTGCAAAAAATTCTGGATTAGCCTTCAGTTCTACTTTGTTCCCCCTGTCATGTGGCCTAATTGGCCTTCATAACATGAGTTCTTCAAGGAGGGTTGCACATGCCCAAATCCAGCCTTATTTTTGTGAATTGATCTTCTTTCAAAGGCTTGGTGAAGATATCTGCAAGTTGTCCATCGGTCTTGACAAAATCAAGTGTTATATCTTTCTTTTGCACATGATCACGAATAAAATGATGTCTAATCTCTATATGCTTTGTTCGTGAATGCTGGATAGGATTCTTAGTGAGATTTATGGCACTAGTACTATCACAGTAAATAGGAATAGATTCAAACTTCAAGCCATAGTCTTCAAGAGTATGTTTCATCCACAAAACTTGAGCACAACAAGAACCTGCAGCTATATATTCCGCTTCTGTAGTAGAAGTAGCTACAGAATTTTGCTTTTTGCTAGACCATGAGACTAATGCTTGACCAAGAAATTGACATGTACCACTAGTACTCTTTCTATCTAAGGTACTCCCGGCAAAATCTGCATCGGAATAACTAGTGAGAGTAAATGAACTCACTTTGGGATACCAAAGACCAAGGTTGGGAGTCCCTTTAAGATATTTAAAAATGCGTTTAATAGCACGTAAATGAGACTCTTTTGGACAAGCTTGAAATCGTGCACATAGACAAACACTAAACATGATGTCCGGTCTAGTAGCCGTTAGGTAAAGTAAACTTCCGATCATACCTCTGTATAGCTTGATATCAACATCTTTACCTTCTTCATCCTTGTCAAGCTTAGTGGTAGTGCTCATGGGTGTTGTGCTAATCTTAGCACCATCCATCCCAAATCTTTTGAGTAACTCCTTTGTATACTTGGCTTGATTAATGAAAATACCTCCTTCAAGTTGTTTTACTTGAAATCCAAGGAAATAAGTTAACTCCCCCATGGAGCTCATCTCAAATTCATTTTGCATGGACTTTTCAAATTCCTTACACAAAAGCTCATTAGTAGCACCAAAAAGAATATCATCCACATATATTTGAACAATGAGTAATTCATGCACATGAGATTTGACAAACAAAGTTGTATCAACCTTTCCTCTTGTAAAACCACTAGAAACAAGGAAGTTACTTAGCCTTTCATACCAAGCTCTTGGAGCTTGTTTCAAACCGTAGAGTGCCTTTGTGAGTTTAAACACATGTTGAGGAAATTTATGATTTTCAAAACCAGGGGGTTGCTCAACATACACTTCCTCCATGATATAGCCATTTAAGAATGCACTCTTGACATCCATTTGAAACAATTTAAACGCTTTATAAGAAGCATATGCAAGAAGCATGCGAATAGATTCTAATCTAGCAACCGGAGCAAATGTTTCATCAAAATCAATACCTTCTTCTTGATTATATCCTTGAGCAACAAGCCTAGCTTTGTTTCTTACAACAATGCCATTTTCATCCAACTTATTCCTAAAGACCCATTTAGTACCAATAACGGGATGATCATTAGGTCTAGGAACAAGATTCCAAACTTGACTTCTCTCGAATTGATTTAACTCCTCTTGCATAGCAATAACCCAACTTTCATCATTAATAGCATCTTTAATATTTTTAGGCTCAACTTGTGATAAGAATGCAATATGACCATTTAAATTATGTAATGATGATCTTGTAACTACCCCTTTTGTAGGATCCCCGAGAATTGCACTAGGAGAATGTCCTCTTGGTACCTTAATTTCCACATTACCTTGTCCTTCGATAGTTTCCTTTTCCTTCTCTTGTACATCAAAGGTTTGTGAGGAAGAAGCACCATCATTTTTGGATTCACTTGTATTTGTTGGTGAAGATCTATGTGTGAAATCTATTATATCATCATCTCTATCACCATTTAAATCAACTTCGTCAAATACAACATGCATGGATTCTTCAACAAGAAGAGTCCTTTTGTTATACACACGATAGGCTTTACTAGTGATAGAGTAACCAAGAAATATACCTTCATCCGACTTAGCATCAAACTTACCAAGATTGTCCTTGGTATTGAGAATGTAGCATTTGGATCCAAACACCTTAAAGTAATCAATATTGGGTTTTCTACCATACCATAGTTCATAAGGTGTTTTCTTAAGAATAGGCCTTAAGGAAACTCTATTTAGCACATAACACGCGGTATTAACCGCTTCGGCCCAAAAGTATGAAGGTATATCATTTTCATTTATCATAGTGCGTGCCATTTCTTGCAATGTTCGATTTCTTCTCTCAACAACCCCATTTTGTTGTGGTGTTCTAGGAGTAGAAAAGGTGTGTTCAATGCCACATTGTTCACAATAATGGTCAAACAAAAGATTATCAAACTCACCACCATGGTCACTTCTAATTTTAGAGATCTTATAACCTTTTTCATTTTGTAAACGTCTAACAAGGCATCCAAACTCATACAAAGCATGATCTTTACTGGCAAGAAATATAACCCAAGAAAATCTAGTGTGATCATCAACAATAACAAAAGCATAATTCATACCACCAAGACTAGTTGTCCTCATAGGACCAAAAAGATCAAGATGCAAGAGTTCAAGAGGTCTAGAAGTAGTTACCATATTTTTGGCTTTGAAGGAGCTTTTAACTTGCTTTCCAAGTTGACAAGCTCTACATACTCCATCTTTCTCAAATTTGAGCTTTGGTAGACCCTTAACTAGGTCCTTCTTGGATAGTTTTGATATTAATTCCAAATTGACATGTCCAAGCCTTCTATGCCATAAAATAGGTGTTTCCATCTTTGCACTAAAACACTTAATATCATTGTTAGCAACTTCTTTTAGATTGATCGAGTAAAGATTTCCAATTCTTTTCCCAACAAAAAGTAGGTGATCATCAATACATCTAGTAACCATGCATTTAGTAGATTCAAAGGTAACTCTATATCCCTTATCACATAGTTGACTTATACTCAAGAGATTAAACTTTAAGTTATCAACAAGAAGAACATGCTCAATAGTAGGATTAGAACCAATATCACCAATACCAAGTATTTTACCCTTAGAGCTATCACCAAAGGTTACTTTACCTTTACCTTTACCTTTCAATGATGAGAACTTTGATTGATCACCCGTCATATGGCGTGAACATCCACTATCAAGTACCCACTCATCTTTGTCATCCTACAAAAACAAACAAGATTTAGGTACCCAATCAATCTAGGGTCCTTGAATGTTAGCTCTAGTACCTTTAGGTACCCAGACATATCTTACATGTGAATTCTTTCTTATGAACATGCAAGTACGAATTCCATGACCATGTTTACCACAATTATAGCATGTGATGGAAGGAATATAAGAAAGATCACGAGCACTATCATGGTATGATTGTTACCTTCCACCATAGGTATGTAACTTAGCATAGTTATGAGATGATCTAGCTTTATATATTTGTGCTTTTGAATTGTAACCATAAGATTTTGCATTGTATGCAAATGATCTAGCATGTGGCGTAATATCATTGGTTTGTGTTCTAGTATTATAAGCATATGAACTTCTACCAAGTGTGTCTGGTTTAGTGTAATAAGATCTTCCATTTTCAGCATTGTGTACATGTGGTCTTCTATTATTAGCATACAATCTAGCATAATGAGATCTACTATTACTTGCATATGGTCTTGCTTTTTGAGCATTTGACCTTCTATGATGAGTATGTGGTCTTGGGTTATGAATATGTGATTTAGTATGTTGAGTAGAGGATGAAGCACCATGTACATGTGTTTTAGCATTTTGCACAATGGGTTTTACCTCATATGACATATTGGATGCTCCTAATCCTTCCTTTTGTGTTGAATTTCTTTGTTGTCCTAAAAGGAGATTAAGACTATCTCTTCCCTTTGTAAATTTTTCTAAGGTTTTCTCTAAATCCTCAACTTGAGATTTAAGAGTCTCATTCTCTTTTCCCAACACAACACAAGCACATACATTAGAAGATATTCTTTCATTTAGTTCATTATAAGACACATCAAGGGTATGCATTTCTTCTTTAAGAGTTATGAGTTGCTTTTTATAAGTTTGATTCATTTTCAATGACTTCTCAAGTTCTTTATGCAAGTTAATGAACGCATCATGTAATTCTTCAAATGTAAAGTCATTAGAGGAATCATTTACCTCATCATCTTCAAGAGCCATGAAGCATATATGTGCATCTTCATCACTATCTGAGTCACTTGATGATGTGTCATCTTCATCCCATGCCACCATGATTTTCTTTCCTGTGCTTTTTGAAGAATCAATTCTTGCTTTCTTTTTGTATGGGCACTCCGATTTAATATGACCGGGTTTGTTGCATTTGTAGCAAACAACCGGATTTTTCTTTGTATCTTCATATTTAGAAGTGCTCTTCATATTCCTCCCTTTTTGCAATCTCTTCTTCTTGAGGAACTTCATGAACTTCCTTGTGACTAGAGCCATATCATCATCTCTGTCACTTGCATCCTCTTCGGAATCCTGAATCTTCAAGGCAAGGTCTTTCTTCTTTTCTACTTTGCCTTCAAACTTCATTCCATAAGCTATCAAAGAACCTATTAGCTCATTGTAGGATAGAACATTAAGATCTTTTGCCTCTTCAATAGCTGTGACTTTGGATTCCCACTCCTTACTCAGGGATCTTAACACTTTAGTAACTTTCTCCTTATCACTTATGGTCTTGCCTAGGCTCACAAGGTTATTACATAAAGTTGAAAACCTAGTACTCATATCATAGATGGACTCATTAGGTTTCATTGTAAAAAGCTCATATTCTCTCATAAGCCTATTGGTCTTGGATTCTTTTACTTGGTTTGTTCCCTCATGAGTTGTACATAGGAGTGTCCAAATTTCATGAGCACTCTTACAAATCCTAATTCTCTCAAATTCTTCTTTACTTAAGGCACATAGTAAAGAGTTTCTAGCTGTGGCATCTAGAGTCCCTTTCTTCTTCTCATTTTCACTCCAATCACTCAAAGGTTTAGGTGGCCTACTCCAACCACTCTCAACAATTTCCCAAATTTCTAAGCCTTGACCCTCTAGAAACATTTGCATTCTAACTTTCCAATAGTCAAAGTTTATACCGTCAAAGAAAGGAGCTTTGTGAATATTATACCCCTCAAAAGCCATGATCTTTACTCAAGGAGTTTAATCCTAAACAAAGAGACCTTGCTCCGCTACCAATTGTAAGCCCAAACAAGCTAAGAGGGGGGGTGAATTAGCGATTAAGAACTAATTAAAGCTTTAAACAATAATAATTGCGGAATTAAAAAGGAGAGAAAGGCAAACCGATTTATACTGGTTCACACACACACAACCCGTGTGGCTAATCCAGTCCTCCGAGAGACTCTCTCGAAGATTCCACTATCACCGTTAAGCTTCCGGGTGCTTAACAAACCGTTTACAACTCCTGCTTGAAGATTCAACACTTCAAGACTTTTCCCACAGAAAGAAGACCCTCTTCCTATGAATTCACTACAAGGGAATAATCCTCCCTCAAGGTGTGTGATTACAATTGAGTCACTCAAAGCAAAAACTCTCTTCAAGAGTAGGTATGAGTACACAAAGTAAGCTCTATAAGGCAACTCTCAATTCTCAATGATATTGGCTCAAAAATGATATGTATGTATAACAATGAATGCTTGAAATTGTAGAGAGTCAATCAATTGATGATCAGAGGTGTAAATGCTCTATTTATATGTCTAAAAGCTTATATGACTGTTGGGGAAACAAATCAAAACATCTTTAGACAAATTGTCATGGGAAGATAAAAAGTGTGTCTGCCCATGACGGCTGAACATCGATGTTCACATTTAGGACATCGATGTTCTTGCCTTGAATATGCATTATAGGTCTAACGGTCACAAGGACATCGATGTTCTGAATGTGGACATCGATGTCCTGGCCAGCAAATATGAATTATTGGGCTAACGGTCACTAGAACATCGATGTTGGACAAATGAACATCGATGTTCCACAAGACATTGTCCAAGACCCGAGACCAAATAACATCGATGTTCCATAGCTGAACATCGATGTTTTGGACATTCCCAAAACAATCTAAAGACCAGATTCAATTGGACATCGATGTTAAGAACAAGGACATCGATGTTCAAACTCTTCAAAGCCATTTTTAAGCATAACGGTCATGAGGACATCGATGTTCAAATAATGGAACATCGATGTTATAAACTACTGCCTACTTTTGGAAAAATTATTTTAGTGCAGGACATCGATGTTCAGAAATTGGACATCGATGTTCAAAGCTTAGAAACCTTCTCGAAAGCTTGGTTTCAATTCAGGACATCGATGTTCAATATTGGAACATCGATGTTCATGGCTCGGAAGTCATAAATATGATTGAAATAAAATCAAATTGATGCATGAGTAAAAGTGATTTTGTTTGAGCCAATAACTTAGAGACATTGAATGTTTAACCTTGTACAAAATTGAGTTCCTAACTCACCTTTTTCTTCTTGCTTGATCTTGTCACATCCATTCACATCCATTCTTGAACTCTTTGATGTCATAAGGCTTGGGTCTTGATTATTTCTTTTTGGTCCATAATAATGATCATCTTAATACAAGGTTGATTTGTCATTATCAAAACCTGAATGAGATAAAGAGATGTTAGCAAAACATTATTTTCAACATGCTCAACCTTAATGATTTATTCAAAAACCTCAAGTAGTTCCGGGACTTAGGACGACCTACAGCAGCAAATCGAGGCATGGCGGCGGCGAGTGACGACAACGGTGTACTCATGCAGGCGACGACAGTGACTCTCGCACTCCAGTAGCCCCCTCTAAGGAGTTCCTCGTTTGCCAGCAAGCAACGGTCTCTAGCACGACAGCGGCGGCGAGTGACGACAACGGTGTACTCATGCAGGCGATGGCAATGACTCTCGCACTCTAGCAGCCCCCTCTAAGGAGTTCCTCGTTCGCCAGCAAGCAACAGTCACTAGCATGACAGTGGCGGGCTTCTCGACGGTCTCTGTCCCGGTAGCGGCGTCCTTCACTCCAGTTCTAAACGGAACTCTCAGTGAGCATGACGACGCATACGAAAGCTGCTCATGGAGAATCCATTAGATCCAACTTGGATCTAAATAGATCTTGGCGGAGGGGCTCTTTCTCCCTCTCTTCGGCAGCGACCTTCTTCTCTTTGACTCCCAGATCCGCAGCGGCTCGCAGGCCGCAGCCTCTTTGTTCGCCATCATGAACGGTGAGGATGCTCTCCCGTCGATGATGCCCGTTTCCCGGCAGCTTTGGTTGATTGCTCGACTACCAGGTGTGGAAGTGTTGTTAAGGTGTTGAGTTTATATGCATTGAAACATTTGGTTTCACCATGAATTATGGTTCTAGGTTTTGGTTGCAATTGTTGTTTCGGTTTTGTGTTTGCTTGTTTGATTCAATGATGCTCGACGTTGGAGAAAACAGTTGGTGTTCTTGGTGATTTCAGTGCAGGATTTGTGTATCCTTGAACTATTTTGGCCAGAAGTGTTGTGGTGTTTGACGAATTATCCGCAACAACAAGTCCGATGAGTTGGTTCTGGGCTTCCTGCGCCTCTCGCCTGCATAAAAGTCTTCATCTAGTGGAAATGTGAAATAGAAAAAGAGGAAATAAAAAAGAGTTATATTTGTGTATTTTTTTTTATATTGATAATTTAAATCAGGAAAATAAAAAATGAAAAATAACATTAAATTATTCAGAATAAGTTGGTCCACATGCCACGTGTCGTCATGAAATTAATTTACCGGGAATAACGGATAAAAAGGACACATTAGTTTGATTTTCATGAGGTTGAGGAATATATTGGTTGAATTTTTTTAAAAAAGGATACGATGGTTTCGTTAAAGTAAAGGGACAATCTATGACTTTTTACCCAACTTAGCAATAGGATCAAACTAGATTGGCCTGCACCAGTTCCTGTGCTACCATAAAATTTAATGCCCCACTCCTCAAGTTTTAGTACTTCAAAACAATTAGAGATCATTATATATTACATCATAGACTCGATGGATGGGGCACCCATTATTCCAATCTAAGAAGAGATTGGACTTGGATTTTCTGCCTTTGTTTCAAGCGGTGCAGGTTTGGGTTCCTCTCCAGTTTCTGTAAATTGTATCTTCACCGTGAAAATAAATCTAATCCAATAATTTTCCTCAAAAAAAAAATCTAATCCAATAATTGATTGGATCCGTATACCAATCTAATACGTACAGTTACTATACTTGGCGTAGAAGTCATCTATAGACCATTTGTTTTCATAACTAATATTTACCACGCGGCTAGGCGGTGGCTGAGGCGGTTTGCTCAATATAGTAAATTAATTGCTGCATTTTAAGGATATAAATTCCGTCCAAACCTGAAAACCTAAACCTCAAAAACCCTAACCCTTTGCTTTGTAGAAAAACAATGGCACAAGAAAAATCTTCAATCTCTATTAATACACCTTCCGATAAGAGAATTGGGTCTAGTATGGAGGACATCGATGACGCTTTACTGCTTGAAATCCTCGGCAGAGCATCACCCTCTTCCATATTTGCGTTTCAATGTAAGTTGGTATGTAAACGTTGGGAATCCTTGATCTCCAACCCCATCTTCGCCAATCGCTGGAAGGAACTTCGCCATATTTATCATCCCAACAGAAGCAAACCCTCTGTCCTCATCATCAACCTCGGCCCCAACTGGGACGAACAACACATCATCAACTACGTAGTTTCCAAACCCACCACTCTATTGGGTTGCAATACATCTTTCAAGTTGGATTTTCTTCCTTGTTCCAGGCAGGGATTGGCTACCAGTGTTCGAATTGCTGCAACATGTAATGGCTTGATTTTGTGCCACGCAATTTGCCAAAACCTCGATTCAGGAGAACCAAGAGTGTATTACATATGCAATCCACTAACTAAGGAGTGGGTTGCACTCCCACCCTTTCCTGACAAATACCCCTTCATGCAAGGTGTGGCTGTAGGTTTTGTGTGCCATGATGACAAGAATTGCCGGGTAGTGCGACTTCATCGTGGACGTCAAAGGTCCTCAACTGTTTTTTATGGTGCTAAAAGGTCCTCAACTTATAAAAGATTTTATAGGATTACGTTTATAGCCGAGGTGTTTTCCTCCGAAACAAACAAATGGGAAGAGAAGGAGGTATGGCATCCACAGAATCCAGAGTTTGGCTTCGCTGACTGGTTCCCCTATTTTTCACATAGTATATTTAGTTGGAATGGCATTTTTTTCGTGAACAACGATTGTGTGGCAAGAGAAATTGTAGCATACAACCCTATGGAGCCCGAGAGATGCCATATAATTGAAACCCCTAGTGATGAATCCATTTCTGACACTGTTTTCGGAGAGTGCAATGGGTCCTTACGGTTGCTGCTACACATGCGCTTTGACATTAGCAACATTGGTGGTCGCGGTGGATTTTTTAGGATTTGGGAATTAACAGACTATGAGGAGGAAGAGTGGACGTTCAAGTACAATATCTTTTTCCATGAAATGAAAACCGACGATGTTGAGTTAAAAGACGAATTATCATATGACCAGGGCCCTGAAGTGAAGATTTTGGCTTTGGACCCAAATTATGAAGATACGGTGTACTTTATTCAAGAGCGGACCGTAAGAAACCCAAGGCCAGTTTTCTCATGCAATTTGCGGACAAAAAGAGTTGAAGTATTTGATACCATAACATTAACAGATTCCAGTGACTCTCCTCACAATATCTTTCAGTTTGGAGTACCAGATTGGCCTGCTCGAGTTCCTGTCCTCCCATCAAATGTTCCATAAACTTTTGAAGGTGAATTTCCTCCATGATCTGGGATAGCTTTCCACCTATATGATTGTCTACATCTGTAGCTATGATCATTTTACAAAATCTATCCAGTGCTCCTCTAGATTTCGCTCTATATGAGTTTTGATTGCTCCTATACATAAAAGTAGAATGTTTTCTTGTGGTTGGCAAATATTCATAAGAAAAAATTGGAGATAAATCTCTCTGAACTGCATATTCATGTATGAAAATTCGTTTCTGTGGTCTATTTAGATTTAAAGCCTCGTAATCTTGGCTCTGAAATGCGGTGGGCTTAATTAATTTTTCAAAGATCGTGATTCATCAATATTTGCCAAATCGACGGTTAACCTCAAAAACCGTCGATGATAATATTAACAATTTTCTCATACAACTTGTGGATTTGGCACTAATTATACAAATTGTCAGATTCTCACAGCATGGTTAATTTATACTGGGTTCTGCAGTGGATCACTTTAGCTAGCTAAACCATGTTTTGGTTCATCTACTTCTTTAACTAGTTAAGAGTTCATTGGCAATGACAGAAACGCTAAAAAAATAGTCAAAACAACGTATACAACCCAAAACAGAGCAGACTATAGGCCAGAATACAGTAGAAACTAGCTCAGAATCTAATCTGCCAGGAATTGTACAGCAGACTAGTGTCGATACACTGAAATCTGAAGAAACCTACACAAAATGTAATGTTTTAGAAAGAAAGAAGGAGGCTTCAAATTTGTCAAACCACATAATCTGAGGTTAAGATCAGCATAAATACCATAGCTAGAGCAATGGAAATGAGTAAATACCACATGTAGAACAGCGGAAATGAGTAAATATCAGCTATTAGTCTATAACGCACGCCTTATACGACAGGTACAAGCAGTCCAAGCAACTCGGAGAAGCATGGCTTAAATATATATCATTCTTCTACAAATGAGTTCATCCTCACAAAAATTCAGAATCACAACTCGATCCAGTTTTGGAACACGGCAAAGCAAGATTAAACGAGGCCAAGTCAGAGCAGAAAAGGGGAACAAAAAAAATTTTGATTCCAACTTCTCCAGTGTTGATTGCAAAGAAGAAATGAAGCAGTGGATAGTATTGATTGCAAAACAGACATGAGTATCAGATAGTATTCCTCAGCCCCATATCAAGTAGCCATCCTTTCTAAAATTTCAAGCCATACAAAAACTATGCTTCCCTACAAAACTAGCAGACCAAAACAAATTTGCCAGAGATTTTCCCCCTTACAATGAAACTAATTAATTGGCCCCTAGTGGGAAAGCTGCAGGAACATCTGTAGGCCCCTAGTACGAGATGATTACTTTTCTCTTACAACGAAACTATCAGCAACATATAAAAGATTAAAGAAGAAAATAGACACTTTGAGAAGAATAATTAATTGACACATGATGCAAGCACTGCAGGAACTTGTGTAGGCCACTCTGGTACTATATACTGAAACATAGTATTATATTCCTCCTGATTGCGACCAACCCTTTCATCCTGAGCTCTTTTGTTGCTTTCTAACAGTTTCACTTCTCTGGTGTGTAGATTGCACGAGAAAATACGATTCATAAAGCAGTAAGGGGCTGAGCGATCATAAAGTATATAGCTATGAAGAAAGTAAACATTGCCTTCATCATTCGGGTCCAAACCCAGAAGTTTCATATCCGTCCAGGGACCTTCTAATTGGTCTAGCAAAGGAGCATCATCGGTGTCGAATTCGTCCTAAAAGAGATTATACTTGAAGCTCCATTCTCCTTTTTCGTAGTCTTTTAATTCCCACATCCTAAGAAACAATCTATCACTTGTTTCATAACGGTTATTGTCGTGTTGTTGCAGTAATCGAAGCGACCCGTGACAGACTCCTAAAACCTGATATTGAATGGTTTTGCCATCCTCATCCGGAGGAGTGTCAATTACATGGCATCTCTCCGGCTCCATGGGATTATAAGAAACGATACTTTTATATGTTGGCAAGAACAAAATCCCATTCCATGAAAACATATTGAACCTAATATAGGAGTTATAATAGGAGCAATATCTGCAGTTGGGAGGTTTTGGTACCTCCATGGCCACCCATGTATTGGTTTCAGAGGAGAAAACTTCGGCCACGAACAAGCAATCACCACTTCCTTGATGAGTTCTAACAACCTTGTAGGTGATAGTATCATCATTATCATCATGACACAATACTACCAGACCTACTGCCACATCTTTCGTGAAGGTCGGGTATGTCTCGGGGAAGGGTGGAACAGCAGCCCACTTCCTTGTCAATGGATTGCACAGGTAATAAACCCTCTCTTTCAAGTCTACTGGATGGGTAGAGTGGCACAAGAGCAAGTCATTACACGAAGCAGCAACGCGAATGTGGGCTCTCCTACCACGCCCTCCCTTTCCACGCCTGAAACAAGGCAGAAAACCCAAGTCGAATCTCTTCTTGTCGGATTGGTAGAATAATGGATCCTGCAAGCGGCCAACGCAGTTTATGATAGAATGGTCAGTGCCCCGAGTAGTCTTCTTGCAGTTGGTGACCAGCGTGAAGGGCTGCGGTTGATGGACAACACCCTCAGTACGGTTCTTGTTATTGTGGATCTCTTTCCAACACTTGACAAAGATAGGGCTGGAGATCAAAGAATTCCAACGCCTGGAGACCAACTTCCCCTGAAAAGCAAATCTACAAGACAGGAATGCTCTTCCAAGGATTTCAACCAATAAAGCGTCATCCATATCCTCCATTGAAGTCGAAGATTTTCCTGCTGTTGCCATTTGAAACAAAAAAAAAAAAAAGGGCGAAGTTTGTTGGTGTTAACCTAAGATCTCCACCCCTAAAATAAGGGGTTGTTGGAAACTGTTAATTGAATATATCTTCACCTCTAAAATGAGTTTTAGGGCCGGCTCCAAAAGTATCGTAATCCTTCTGAATTTCCTTTTATATTAGGGATCTAATATTAAAAATAGTTTTAAAATTTAAACAACAATAAACGCTTTTTTATTTCAGAATATTTTGGTTTGAATGAAAGCATTAAATACTATCTTAAATTATATTTTAGAATTGTTAATATTTGTAAGTTGACTAATGAATTATATATAACTTTTTAAATAATTTCATATATAATAATAAAGTGAAACCTAACAAATTGAGATGGGTAATTAAATGACCAGTAATTTATTCAAACTATCGGAGACATCTCTTCAAATTTGAGAGAGAATGCATATCTCTTCATCTGGAAGAAGGAATAGTGTAATCACCCGCATGCTGAAGGATTGAAAAAAATGAGTGATTTTGAATTCACTCACATATACAAGCCTGCTTCTGAATTCACAACCATCAACATGGACCCTTTTTCAGTGTTTTGGGAATCATTGAAAAGCAAATTTAGCTGTTGAGGAATTGGAAGAATAAAATGGCCATTGCCGACGTGGAAACCAATTTCTACAGACTTCTATTTAATCCTGTGTTTAGAATAAAGGGTTTTTCTAAATAACTTCCATATTTTTTAAATTATTCAGAAATTTAATTATATTGCTTCTATGTTTTATCCTGTGTATTATTCCCTGGATCTTGGCAACATTGATTTGCTTCATCAATTGTTTTTTTTTTTTTTTTATGCTAACATCCAGTATTTCGATTTGGAGCCCAAGTTTTGGCTCACTAGACTTGCACGCCAAGTAATATAATCCCTCCATGATCAGGACATGGGTTCTGTTGTATTAATTGGTGCGAGGAGATATAATTAACTCCCATCTAAACCAGAAACCCAAAGGAACAAACCCTAAGTCAGCCTTCCCTCCCAATAATCATCATATATCCTGTTGCATTAATTGTAGAAAACAATGGCACCGGAAAAGTCTTCAACACCTACTGACAAGGGAATTGGGTCTAGTATGGAGGACGTTGACGATGCTTTGTTGATGGAAATTCTTTGCAGAGCATGCTCTTCTCCTAAATTTGCGTTTCAATGTAAGTTGGTCTGCAAGCGTTGGGAATCCTTGATCTCCAACCCTGTGTTCCCTAATCGCTGGAAGGCACTCTGCAGTATTTATCATCCCAACAGAAGAAAACTCTTTTTCTTCATCTTCAACATCAGGATCCGCCACAAGCAGAACCAATGCATCATCAACTACGTAGTTTCCAAACCCACCAATACAAATCAATTCGGATGCCATAAATCATTCAAGTTGGATTTTCTTCCATGTTCGAAGCAGGGATTGGCTACCAGTGTTCTAATTGCTGCATCCTGTAATGGCTTGCTCTTGTGTCACTCAATAGGCCACAAGAAGGATTCTGAACTGAGGGTTTACTACATGTGCAACCCACTAACTAGGGAGTGGGTTGCGCTCCCACCCTTTCCTGCCAAATACCGTTTCATGGTAGGAGTGGCTGTAGGTTTTGTGTGTGATGACAAGAACTGGAGCAGTACCTACAGGGTGGTGCGATTTCATGTCGGATTAGATGCAGATCACCTTACTGGATACACAAGTACGTTCATAGCCGAGGTTTTTTCTTCTGAAACAAACGAATGGGAAGAGATAGAGGTACGGTATCCACTAAACGAACCTGGCTTCTGCTTCGTACCCTACCCTCCTAGAGGAATGTATTTATCAGAAAATATATTTAGCTGCAATGGAAAATTGTTTATGGTGGACGAAAAGGGTATTGTAGTGTACAATCCTTTTGAGCCAGAAAGATGCCATATAATTAAAATCCCTATTGATCGACGCCGATACTTCTGTTCCCGTGTTTATGGAGAGTGCAAAGGGTCTTTCCGGTTGCTGGCGACGACTAGCATTGGCGGCCATGAATGTTTCAAGATTTTTGAATTAACAGACTACGAAAAGGGAGAATGGAGGTTAATTAATGAGATCGTTTTTAGAGATATGGACACTGATGATGTTGCTTTGAAACAAGCAATATGGCATGACAGTGGCCTCGGAGTAGTGAGTTTGGGTTTGGACCCAAACGACGAACATACTGTCTACTTTTACTTCAGTAGCAGCAGAAATTCCGTTAATCGAAGACGGATTTTCTCATGCAATTTGCAAACAAAGAAAGTTGAATTGTTGCATCCTACAATTAGCCGGCGGTGCTCTCAGGAAGACCTTTTGTATGCTTACATTAATGTGTTTCAGTTTGCATCATCAGATTGGCCTACATGCTCCCACGAAATGCCACTCCCCACTGCTGATTGAAGCAGTACCTCTCCTTCATGTAGTATTGAAGCTAGGAGGAGTTTTTATTATAATTAGGAGCCATTTTTTTTGTTTTTTTTTTGGGAGAAGTTCAAATACTTCATCTTTATTTCAGTTTCAAAAGGTTGGAAAGTATGTCTGCATAAATTGGATTGCTGCTCCAAAGGATTTGTAATGCAACAAGACAAGCCTAATAAAGTTGTCGACCAAACTTTTTTTTTTTATTGCTTTTGCTTTCACCGAAAATAATGAACTTTTTGTGGTAGTTAAAACAGTGTGGTCAACTAGTCCCCTAATTCCTAACACCAACAGTTGCATTCCTCTAATTTGTAGTGCAGGCATCATTCTTTCAATTATAACCATTGTAGAATGTAATGTATTGTAATTGTGTTCTGATCTTTTGGTCAGTATTACCTGGACTGTTTGCTTAGACATGAGATCATTTTTGTTTTGCTATATATATATGTTTATGGAGCCAGCCGATTTGGTGCCTTTTCACTCTGCTGGCCCTGTGAGATGTGTGTGTCTGGGTTTACTGGTGGTGGTGTGGGTGGGCAAGGGGGGCTATATAAAGCAAAATTAACCAGGGTTGGTAAGATGAACAACGGGGAAATCTCAATGATCACAGATAAAAACCAACTGTTGAGGTTCAATTTGGAGAATAAGGATTTCCAAATGCTTTGCGATGGAGATCAAACAGTAAATTGTGTTTGGTCTGAATGCTTATCATATGTAGAAACGTTACTATCACCGCATGGTTTGGTGTAAGAAGCTAGTCCTTCAATTATTGATTCCACATGAAACGTCCTCCTTCCTGCTCCCTCTTGCCTTATTATCGGTTCCACAGTCATATGATCCATTTGGCTAACGCGCAATGATCTGATCTTCAAAAACAAGGAGCCAAAACGGGACAGTCTTTTTGATCTTGTAATAGCCATAGCTACCTTGGTGGCTCAAAAGTATCCGTCCATCCTTCCCTTATTCCTGCAGCAGATAGGATATTTATGGGTTTGGGTTATGGTTAATGGATGTATGGTGCTGTAAGAGGGCAATTTAAGGAGGTTTTACATATTTCCATTCCATGCAATTTTCTATTGTACCTATGTAACTGTTTCAATTAGTTTCAGTGTCAGATTCGTTGGGTTGCTATAACTGTTACAACTCTCAATTTCATCCATTTTTCCCTTAAAAAGAAACTGAGCTGATGAATATAATACAACTCTTCCAAAGTTCCGGCGTCTGGCTTTTACAGAGCAACTACCACCACACCCTTCAAAAAGTTCTTTTTTTTTTTTTCAAAACTAACCATGCCTTGGATAAAACACCAAAAGAGATGCCACTACACCATAAGTGGTGTTGGCATGAACTCTTTATTGCCATAAAAACATATCAGCCATTGAATTAAAGAAGTAATATTTACATTAGATACAACTCTTTGCAAGGCAACTATTGGTTTCCACTTGATCATTTATCCAAATTTGACAAAATTATAAAGGCAATGCACTGCAACGCCAAAGCCAATCAACGATGGGAGTACTAGAGAAACGATTGAGGAATTCGGCGAGGAAGATGTCCAGAAGCAGAAAATTTTGGAAGCGCGGGAAGCTGACTTGCAAGGACCCTAAAGAACTCCAAGTGTCTGTCCAGAAACTAATGCGCTCTCCATGGCCTATCTTGATGTTAGTCTCGTCTACAAGTGGAATCAAAATTTTGCTGGAGGAAGTGGGGGAGAGGTAGATGTCTTTTCAAATCAATGAGGATTTGCGTAGGTTGAAGCTTGGCAGGAGCGAGTACGAAGGGGCTTCACATTTGTACCTGATCATCTTTAAACAATCAGCCCATGTAGAATTGATGTATTTCCATTACCATTTGAACAGTAAGGATTGTTTTTTGGCAAGGATGGATTCAATGCCAAGCCTACCAAGGTCCTTTGGTTTAGGAATCTTGGACCAAGCAACGAGACAAATTTTATTGCGATCAGTAGTTCCATTCCAAAAACCTTCTCTTTGTAACCTGAAAATATTTTTAGCCACAGACACAGGGATTTTGAAAAGAGATAAGAAGTATAAAGGGAGGGATGAATGAACTGACCGAATTAAAGTTACCCTTCCTGCAACAGACAAGAATTTGGATTTCCAAGATTTGAGCTTCCTTCGGATCTTTTCGATAATGGGGTCCCAATTTGCGATCTTCTGCATGTTTGCTCCAAGAGGGAGACCAAGATAATTAACGGGAAGAAAGTCAGCCTTACGGTGAAGGTTTGCTGCCATCGAATGAACCGCATCTACGACGATATTGATGCCCACCAAGGCACTTCTGTGAAAATTGATGCTAAGGCCTGAAAGTAGTTTGAAGCATCTGATTACCCGTTTGAGATTCAGAAGAGAGTCTAGGTCTGCTTTGGCGAAAATACAGGTGTCACCTGTGTATTGAAGAAGAGAGACAGAAATTCCATTTACGGATATATCTTGGATGACACCTTTAGAGACAACCTGAGAAATCAAGGATTTAAGGCCTTCGGAAGCTATGATGAATAGGAAAGGGGAAGTGGGTCTCCCTGCTTGAGGCCTCTGCTCATTGCGAATACGGGAGATATAGTTTGTCTGTTCGTTTTGTTGTATCCTCCATCAGTGTCCAATGCTCCTAACCCACCACATGTCCCCTTCTCTACCTCCTATCCGCAGCCTTCCAGTGAACTTTCAACCCATGTCCCCTGAACTCAACACCCACCCACCTGTTACCACTACCAGAGGCTTACTCCCCATCCCCATTCACAATATCCCTGTCAACACCCCCACCCCAATCCAACTAAAGCCTCTATACTTCTCAAAATGGTCCCGCAAATACGTTGAGAATGCTTTGAATAACATGGAGGCTATTAGCATTTACGTCGAAAATCTCCCGACTCGGTGGTTGCCCACAGACATTCATCTCTTTCTCTCCAAGTATGGCAACATCCTCGACATTTTCCTTCCAAATAAACCCACTAAATCTGGCATTAAATTCGGTTTTGTTCGATTCTACAACCCTGGCAATATCAACCATATTGTTGATAACATTAACAAAACCCCTGTCGAAATTGGCTTCCTCAAAGCCAATGTTGCCTGCTCCCGGAAATACACTTCTAACCACATAATCAGTAAATCTCATCCTCCTCAGTCTACAATCAACTCTGGTGTTCCTCAACCCGTTGGAATTTTGAAGGACAAAACCTTTGCTCAAGTGACCTCCCTTCCCCCAAACAACCCCCTCCTTTTCAGCAAGTTGTTGTGACTCACCCCATTAGCTTCTCTGTTAGAGAAGAAACTGTTGATTGGCTGAGCTGTTGTGCTTTTGGTGTTTTAAAAGATCCTCTTATGTTTTTACATTTAGACGTTTTATTTTCTTCACAGGGTTTCAATCAGGTTTCATGCAAAATAATGGGCGGTAAATCTGTTCTGATTCAGTTCAATGCCATCACTGATTTGGATTCTTGTTGCAATCGTGTTCCTGACTGGATTAATTCATACTTTGAAGTCTTTAAAATCTGGGAGGATGGGGACTTTCCATCGGATCGTGTCTGTTGGGTGCATGTTTTTGTGACCCCTCCTCAAGCTTGGAATGCTGATTTCTTTAGTCTTATTGCTGTTCGCTTTGGGTCTCTCTTGCATGTGGTTCTCACTCACTCAGGGGGGAATCGTATTGATGTCGCCAAGCTTATGATACTCACTTCCGATATGATCCTTATTCATTCCTCTTTCAGTGTCCCAATCAATGGTAAGTCCTTCACGATCAATGTTGAGGAAGCCCAGCCATGTCTTTCTTGTTGTTCCCCCTCTGTCCAGACCACACTAGCTGCCAAACCCACCAGCTCTCACACGCACTAAAGCTCCTCAAGTTCACCCCCTCATTCCTCCCCACCGGAGGTCGTTCAAACCAGCGCCGCCACAACCACCAACCAACCCATTCCTTCTGACAACGCCATCTCGTCTGACCCCTTTGGAATCCTAGACATCGTCTTGGAACTCAGCAATCGATATGCCATGCTTTCAAACATTCCCCATGCTGACAACACCAAGCTTTCAAACCCATGCCATGCTCCCAATCAGATTCCTGATACCTTGATTAAAACGTGGCCAACAACCTCGTTGGACAATGGAAAATCCCATGCTGGAATTCCCTCTGTCCCCCATCATTGCTCTCTTAGGCCCACCTCCTCAATTTCCAATTCCTCAAATTCCCTACCTCGTTCAAATAACCCTTTCCCCTGCTTGGTGACTAGTTCTCCCCTCACAACCCAAAATACCCCCTCCACACCAAGCTGGCCCGTAAAAAATTGGGGCCCTTGTCCCTTACGCTGTAAGCCTATACTTATGCTCTTCCACCCAAAAGAACAACTACCTGGACTAACCCAAACCCAATAATACCCCAATCCAATCCCACTGTCCATTAATTAATCCAACTCTCATTCTCTCAATATCGTTCCCTCAAAATTCCAACTCATCAGCACCTACGTCACCTCATTCACCTTTCATCAGTTCATCGTCTTCTAAAGCCAATCAACTTGAGCTCCCATCTTCTTCCTCCCCCTCAAATATTTTTCCTAGTGACTCATTGTTATTTACCTCCAATTTTGAGGAACGCTTCTGGGAAAACATGGAGCAGAGAATTTTAAAGGTGCTCCAATTGGTGAATAACAAGCAAGAAAAGAAGATGAAAAGAATCAACAATTATGGCAGTGTGGACTCTATCCAATCTACCAATTCAGATGATATCCGTCTTGTCAACCGCAGAATTCTCAATGATACGCCGGCTAGCCCTCCTTCTTCCCACAAATCCTGCGAAGTTGAGCATACTATGGAGGTCGGTAACGCAATTGGATGGGATGTATCTGACAACGCGGACGATATTGAAGGAGTTATTGGGGAGTTAGTCGATAAGGAAGTGGTAGAATGGGTTCGGTCTCGCACCGAATCCTAATCTGACTCCTTGCCTTTGGTGTCTCTCCCATTCTAATGATCTGCAACCTATCTTGGAATATTAATTAGAGGCTTAAATTCACCTCACAAACAGGGGAAGGTGCGTGAATTGGTTCTTAAATACTCTCCCTCTTTTCTCTTCCTTTGTGAAACTAAATGTTGTGCTTGGAGTCGCTATGATTTCTCAAAATGTTGAGGTAGGAATAACTTCAATTATGTTGCTGTTGATTCACTCGGTAATTCTGATTGCTTGGTTCTTTATTGGGACCCCTCACTTTTTACCTGCCATAATTCATCTTAGGGAAACAATTGGACTTTGGTCGAAGGAGTCTTTGCAGGTGGTTTTCACATCTCTTTGTGTGCAGTTTATGGTCCTAGTGATTTATCCGACAGACTACAGCTATGGGACACTCTACTCTCTCTTAAATCCTCATTCAAATCTCCTTGGGCCATCCTCGGTGATTTTAATGAAACACTCTCTGCTCTGGATAGGAAAAGTCGTCACCTCTGCAATCGGGGTGCCACAGCTTTTAATAATTTCCTTGGTTCCATGAACCTTAAGGAAATTCATCTAAAGGGCAGACTGTGTACCTGGGGAACTGTAAAGCTGCAAGTCTAATAGACAGAGTCTTTCTGGAAACTGAATGGCTTCTGTTCTTCCCATCCCTTGTCCTTCATGCTGACTTAAAAGGCCATTCAGATCATTGCCCAATTATCCTCCGTCAAGAGCAGCTCAACTGGGGATATAGGCCCTTTCATTTCCTTGATTGCTGGTGGTCTGCTAAGAATTTTGAATATAATTTAAAAGGCTTGTGGGATTCACTCTCTCAACAATTTCCTTGGAAATTCTCCGTGGTGCGCAAACTTAATGCTCTCAAGGTCTGCCTCCGATCTTGGAATAAGACCAGCTTCGGCGATATTGATTCAGACATCAAGACCATCCAGGCCGAGATTGATTCATTGGATCTTGTTGCTGAATCATGGGATTTGTTGTGCTCTGAATGGTGTCGACTCTACAGCCTTAAATCAGAACGCGCGTCTAAAACTAGACAGGCTGAATTCCTTTGGCGACAAAAATCCCGGATCAAATGGTGCCGCCAAGGTGACAAGAACACCCGCTTTTTTCACATCTCTGCAAGCAATCGTGGCCGAACGAATTCCATTATCTCCATTACTGCTGGCTCTAAAATTCTTGAATCCCCTGACGAGATAAAGACGGAAGCAATCAGATACTTCTCAGAACTCTATAGAGCTCCCTCATCCTGTAGACCGAGATTCGGTGCGATCCCAGTGAATCGTCTTTCAGATGATCAAGCCCTCTCTTTGGAGGCTCCTTTTTCTCAAGAAGAAATCAGAAAGGCTATCTGGGACTGTGATAGCTCCAAAGCCCCTGGGCACGATGGTTACAATTTCGGTTTTTATAAGAAATGTTGGGTTTTTATTGGTGAAGATATCTGTACGATGGTCAAAGAATTCTGGTTTTCGGGCACTCTCCCTAAAGGGATTAATACTGCCTTTCTCACCCTTATTCCCAAAATTAAGGAGGCAACTTGCTTTGTTGATTTCAGGCCCATTAGTTTGGTTAACGGGCTATACAAAATTATGGCCAAATTACTCACCTCCCGGTTAAAATCTGTTGTGTCCCGCTTGATCAGTCCTCAACAAACAGCATTCATGGAGGGTCGGTACTCGATGGTGTCACTGGATTCTTAATTGTCTCTCTTCATCTAAACTAGCAGTGCTAATTAATGGTTCCCCAACTGAAGAATTATCTATGCAAAGGGACCTCAAGCAAGGCGATCCACTCTCGCCTTTCCTCTTTAATATTGCTGCTGAAGGTCTATGTGCTATGGTCAATCAAGCTGCCCGCAAGCGTCTAGTTGAGGAGATATGCATTGGGGAATCTTCCTTCTCAATTCTTCAATATGCAGATGACACCATCTTTTTCTCTCATGATAATTTGGACTCCCTCTTGAATTTGAAATGTTGCCTACGCTGCTTCGAGGCCCTCTCTGGACTTTCCATCAGTTTTCACAAAAGCAGCCTCATTGGAATTCATGTCTCCTCTCATCGACTACAACATGTTGCTGATTCTTTGCATTGCCGTCCAGGGAGACTCCCAATTTCCTACCTTGGCCTACCTCTTGGTAATAACATGTCTCGCTCTAATGGCTGGAAACCTATTATTGACAGAATTGAGAAGAAGTTATCCTCATGGAAAGGAAAATTCCTGTCGCTTGGGGGAAGAGTAGCACTGATCCGATCCATCTTATGTAGCCTCCCAGTGTACTATCTGTCCATTTTCCAAATCCCCAAATATGTTGCAAAAAAAATTGTCAGCCTTCAAAGGAGATTTTTGTGGAGTGGTGATGTTGATAAGAGGAAAATTTGTCTAGTCGCCTGGGATAAAATCTCTAAACCCCGGAATCTTGGTGGCATGGGAATTGAATCTATCTCCATTAAAAACTCATGTCTCCTTTTTAAATGGATGTGGAGGTATCTCTCTGAGTCTGATTTTGCTACTTCCTACCCCACTTCTTGCTATATTTGGAAGAATCTAATTGCTGGAAAATGCCAAGTCAACAATCCGGGTTCCTTCCCGTCATTTGATCTCTCTAAGGCCTCTCCCACATGGCGAAATATTGTTCATTGTTCCAGCCCTTTGGAACCTCCAGGCATGCTACTTCTAGAACAGGTTAGGTTGTATATTGGCGATGGATTAACATGCAAATTTTGGCACGACCCTTGGCTATCCTGTGGTATTCTTAAAATCCTTTTTCCTAGACTCTTCTCTATGGCCTTGAATAAAGACTTACGTGCTTTTGATGCTTCTACATTCGATGGTAGCACATGGGTTTGGAAACCAGCCTGGAGGCGTCAGCCTTTCATTTGGGAGCATAATGACATCAATTTAATGTAAAGGCTCCTAGTTGGCTTCTCCTTCAAGACATCCATCCCTGATCAATGGAGATGGCTAAGTACCCCTGATGGGGCTTATTCTGTTTAGGCTGGATGCATGGTTCTTTATCAGTCCTCACACCAACCTTCTAATTTCCCATCTATTTGGCTCACAATTATGCCACCAAAGGTAGAGTGTTTTACTTGGATGGCGTTAAATAATGGCATCTACTGCAGGGGAAAACTTCTTCACCTACATATTCTTGATCCACCAAATGCTTTGTGCCCCTTTTTCTCTATCTCTACAGAGACAATTTCACATCTCTTCATCCACTGTCACCATACCTGGTCTCTTTGGAGCAAAATTTGCAGGTGGTGGGGTGTGAAATGGAGTGCACCCCGTGACTTGACATCTCTTTTTTCTCAATGGTTTTTGTTGGGTGGCAATTATAATTCAACATCGTCCTGGATCTCAATCCTTTTCTCCACCCCATGGTCAATATGGCTGGCTCGTAATAATCTAATCTTTAGGAACAAGGAGGTTGATTGGGAGCGTCTATTTGACATTATCCTACTTCGATGCATCACCTGGATAAGAGCTAAGCACCCATCTTTTCCTCTCCACCTTACTGATCTCCTTACTAACGTTGATTCCCTGAAGTGTTGGAGAGGATCCAAGTGTCGCCTATCCTTCTCATAGCCATGTACTTCTTTTTAATCATTTAGTCCTGTAGCCTCCTTAGCTACTGGGCATTACCTGTACATTCTTCATCTTGATCAATAAAATTCATCGATCATATCCAAAAAAAAATTACGAATACGGGAGATGGGGATCCGTTGATGAGGATTGAGAGCTGAGAGGACTAAAGGCAGGCCCGAATCGAAGATATCCACACTTGACCGAAACTCATAGCTGTGAGAACCTGGAATAAATAGTTCCACGATATCGAGTCAAAAGCCTTTCTAAAGTCAAGCTTCCAGATAACAGCCTGGTCTTTGGCTTTTTTCAGGCTGTGCACCACCTTGATGCGATCAAGGCACCGTCTAGAAAGTATCTACCCTCAACGAAGGCAGATTGATGGCTGCTAATGATGGACGGCAGGACTGGCTTTAGACGAAGAGAGACGATTTTGGATATAATTTTATAAATTCCACCCACTAGAGTAATGGGTCTGTAGTCATCGAAAGTCTCAAAATCTTTCTTCTTTGCTGCCAAGGTGATGTAAGAACAGTTCAAACCTTTTGGAAGGGAGCGTGTGTCAAAAAAGTGTGATATGAGATCAAAAAGATCTGATTTGAAAAGATCCCAACATTTTTAATAAAACATGAAGTTTAATCCATCGGGGCCAGGAGCCTTATCACTATCACACCCCCATATTGCAACTTTAATTTTTTCTAGAGAGATTAGTTTTTCAAGGGAGCTTGCAGCATGAGGATCAATTTTTGGTAATGGAATATCACCGATGGAAGGCCGCGAGGAAATTGGTTCATTGTATAATTGAGAAAAGAAGCATGCTGCTTCTTTTTTAATGAAAGATGGCTCTTCAACGGTGCTGGAACCGACCTGGATGGTAGAGATTTTGTTTTCCCGTCCCCTGGCACATGCAAACTGATGAAAAGACTGCATATTTCGGTCACCAATCCTTAGCCAGTGAATACGCGATTTTTGTCTCCAAATGATCTCTTTTAATTTTGATTATTTGGCGAACTCGTCTTTCTTATTTGGTGTGGGAAAGGAGCATCGTCGGTCTCAAATTCGTCATGAAAGAGATTACACTTGAAGCTCCATTCTCCCTTCTCGTAGTCTTTTAATTCCCACATCGTAAGAAACAATCTGCCACTTTCATCATTTTTGTTATCATCGTGTTGTGCAATAATCGAAGCGACCCACGACAGACTCCTAAAATCTCATAATGAAAGGTTTTGCCATCCTCATCAGGAGGAGTGCCAATTACAGGGCATCTCTCTGGCTCCATGGGAATATAAGCAATGATAAATCTATAGGTTGGCATGAACAAAATCCCATTCCAAGAAAACATATTAAATATAATATAGGAGTTATAATAGGAGCTATATCAGAAGTTGGCAGGATATGGTACCTCCATGGTCACCCATGTGTTGGTTTCAGAGGAGAACACTTCGGCCACGAACAAGCAAAAAAAGTAGCTCAAATGCTAAAACCTAGAGTCGAACCTTGGACGTGCATGATGGGTGAACTGGGGGTGGGCAGGGCAAGCCTTAGCTCAGGGCAAACCATTGAGCTAAGGCTTGAGTTACAAAATTCTACCATCATTTTATATAAGAATTTAAATCTAGGGGGGTCTGGCCCCTACTTGCCCCCCATATCCGCCCCTGAACATTATCATCATGACACAATACTATCAGACCTACTGCCACATGTTTGAAGGTCGGATATGTCTTGGGGAAGGGTGGAACATCAATCCACTTTCTGGTCAATGGATTGCAGAGATAGTAAACCCCCTCTTTCGAAGCAACAACGCGAATGTGGGCTCTCCTACCACGCCCTCCCTTTCCACGCCTGAAACAAGGCAGAAAACCCAAATCGAATCTCTTCATGTCGGTCTGGAATAATGGATGCTGCAAGCGGCCAACGCAGTTTATGAAAGAAGTCTGTGCCCCGATGAGTCTTCTTGCTGTTAGTGACCAGCGTGAAGGGCTGCGGTTGATGAACAACACCCTCAACCAACAAAGCATCATCAATATCCCCCATTGAAGTCCACACAAGCAACTACTATACAATTTGAAACCCTCACATACGTTGATAACCCTCACCTTAGCTACGGGACTATTATTTTTCAACACATATAATAAAACCTTAAGATATTTATTTATATGAACTATTACTTAACGAACAAGATATAATTCCTAGACTGAATTGGACTATTAAACCGAATACTAATTAGCTTAGTTTAATATGTCAAACAAAGCTAAGGGCAAACCATTGAGCTAAGGCTTGAGTTACAAAATTCTACCATCATTTTATATAAGAATTTAAATCTAGAGGGGGCCTGGCCCCTGTTTGCCCCCATATCTGCCCCTGAACATTATCATCATGACACAATACTATCAGACCTACTGCCATATGTTTGAAGGTCGGGTATGTCTTAGGGAAGGGTGGAACATCAATCCACTTTTCTGGTCAATGGAATTTAGAGATAGTAAACCCTCTCTTTCGAAGTAGCAACGCGAATGTATGCCCTCCTACCACGCCCTCCCTTTTCATGCCTGAAACAAGGTAGAAAACCCAAGTCGAATGTCTCTGGCTCCATGGGATTATAAGCAATGATACAACTATAGGTTGGCATGAACAAAATCCCATTCCAAGAAAACATATTAAATATAATATAGGAGTTATAATAGGAGCTATATCTGAAGTTGGGAGGATATGGTACCTCCATGGTCACCCATGTGTTGGTTTTAGAGGAGAAAACTTTGGCCACGAACAAGCAAAAAAAGTAGCTCAAATGCTAAAACCTAGAGTCGAACCTTGGACGTGCATGATGGGTGAACTGGGGGGTGGGCAGGGCAAACCATTGAGCTAAGGCTTGAGTTACAAAATTCTACCATCATTTTATATAAGAATTTAAATCTAGGGGGGTCTGGCCCCTGCTTGCCCCCATATCCGCCCCTGAACATTATCATCATGACACAATACTATCAGCCCTACTGCCATATGTTTGAAGGTCGGGTATGTTTTGGGGAAGGGTGGAACATCAATCCACTTTCTAGTCAATGGATTGCAGAGATAGTAAACCCTCTCTTTCAAAGCAACAACGCGAATGTGGGCTCTCCTACCACGCCCTCCCCTTCCACGCCTGAAACAAGGCAGAAAACCCAAATCGAATCTCTTCTTGTCGGAGCAAGCGGCCAACGCAGTTTATGAAAGAAGTCTGTGCCCCAATGAGTCTTCTTGCAGTTAGTGACCAGCGTGAAGGGTTGCGGTTGATGAACAACACCCTCAACCAATAAAGCATCATCCATATCCCCCATTGAAGTCCACACAAACAACTACTATTCAATTTGAAACCCTCACATACGTTGACAACCCTCACCTACATGACTATTATTTTTCAACACATATAATAAAACCTTAAGATATTTATTTATATGAACTATTACTTAACGAATAAGATATAATTCCTAGACTGACTTGGACTGTTAAACCCAATACTAATTAGCTTAGTTTAATATGCCAAACAATGCTATGGTCAAACCATTGAGCTAAGGCTTGAGTTACAAAATTCTACCATCATTTTATATAAGAATTTAAATCTAGGGGGGCTGGCCCCTGCTTGCCCTCCATATCTGCCCCTGAACATTATCATCATGACACAATACTATCAGACCTACTGCCATATGTTTGAAGGTCGGGTATGTCTTGGGGAAGGGTGGAACATCAATCCACTTTTTGGTCAATGGATTGCAGAGATACTAAACCCTCTCTTTCGAAGTAGCAACCGAATGTGGGCTCTCCTACCACGCCCTCCCTTTCCACGCCTGAAACAAGGTAGAAAACCCAAGTCGAATCTCTTCTTGTCGGATTGGAATAATGGATGCTGCAAACGGCCACAACAGTTTATGAAAGAAGTCTGTGCCCCGATGAGTCTTCTTGCAGTTAGTGACCAGCCTGATGGGCTGCGGTTGATGAACAACACCCTCAACCAATAAAGCATCATCCATATCCCCATTAAGTCCACACAAACAACTACTATTCAATTTGAAACCCTCACACACGTTGAGAACCCTCACCTTAGCTATAGGACTATTATTTTTCAACACATATAATAAAACCCTAAGATATTTATTTATATGAACCATTACTTAACGAACAAGATATAATTCCTAGACTGACTTGGACTGTTAAACCCAATACTAATTAGCTTAGTTTAATATCCCAAATAAATTACGGGGATATTGTTGGAAACTGTTAACTTAAGCGAATCTTCACCTTTAAAATAGTTTTTAGGGCCGGCTCCAATTTAAAATACAAAGATTGATAGAAAAGCGAAATAGTAGGGTCACTCAATAACTTAGGGTCCAATTTTAAAAGTTAACAATTGATTAAAAAGGATAACTGTATAATCCTATAGTTAACGGGATCGTAGCTCCATAAAATTAATGCTCGATGGAAACAAAAAAAAATTGGATGAAAAAAAAAATTTATAATTAATAATTTAATTAGTCATACTAATCAGTTCGGTTAAAATAATTGCTGAAAGTTTTTCAACTACTTCAAATCCTAAGATTTGAAGTTTAGAAATTGGATGAGGAAGAGACCAATGGTTTAGTTGATATAGGTTTAATGAAATAAAATTTTTGCAGGTATGGAGAAGGGGTTTTCCAAAAAAAAAAAAAAATGAAACAAAATAATTTGTCTTGTGTTTCTTTTACACCATCCAATTGCAGTGGTAGGCGAAGGAGGACTAAAGAGAGGAGGGGAGAGGGGAGGGGAGGGCGTCTAGAATATAGGAAAGAAGGTAAAAACTATAATTGAATAGGAAAAAAAGGACTGTTGTAGAAAATACTGATGTGGTTAATGCGTTTAAATTATAATGATATTAGGATTCATATTATGTACCATGTAAGATATGACATGACATGAAGAGTGACCAGTTGATTAACAAATAATTTCTCGTTGACATATAATTAAGAAAAAGATTGCTGCAGGACATAAAATTCCGGTCTAAACCAAAAAGAAAAAGCCTAAATGTAACAACTGCGGTAAAATTCATACATTTTTACCACGATGTTTACTTTTTACAGTCCGAAACCAAATTTCTACCACGTGCACTGAAATTTGAAAACTATTTTACCACAAAATGGACCTTGCCCTGGGTACTGGTATTTTTTGGGAAATTTCTGGAAACAAGTTGGATTTGGCTTTTTCGTAAAATGATGAATCTGCCCCTGAACATAAAATAATTGGTAAAATGGTTAAAGAGCATAATGGTCTTTTCCTTCCAACCACGTCTTCTCTCCCATTGTAATGGGAGAAGAATGGGTGACACATCCGATGTGTCGGTTAAGTCATCCTTGTGCCCCTCCACCGGTCCATGTGCCTGTCGTCTAAGCTTCTCTCCTGCTAGTATTCCTCCTCCTGCTTTGAACGACGCCGCTTTGAATGGAAGAGTTGTCTTCCCTGACGCTCTCTTAGGCGCTGTCGAGCCTTGATTTAGCTTGATGGTGGTGTCCCTTTGTTTTTGTCGTTGCCATTTAATTGTTCACTTTTTATTTATTTATTTTGGTTGGATCACTTTAGTTATTATTATTATTANAACTATTTCGAAGAACAGAAAACCTTCAGCATCATCCTCCTTGGAGGATATAGACGATGATTTATTGATTGAAATCCTTGGCCGAGGCTTTGTTTCTCCAAGATATGCTTTTCAGGGTAAGTTGGTCTCCAAGCGTTGGCACTCTCTAATCTCCAGCCCATTCTTTGACAAGCGATGGAAGGAGCTCCACTGCAGGAAACCACATCCCTTCGCCATGGTCATCGACTTCTTCGTCTACAACGCCTCCAGAGTGGATCGTAGGGATCATCGTATAATAAACTGCGGTGGTTGGGAGCATCCATTATTCCAATCTTCCAAGAAGAAGAAGAGATTTGACTTGGGTTACCTGCCTTGTTTCAAGCCTGGAAGGGACTGCAGGGAGATCTATATTCACATTGCTGCCACATGTAATGACATGCTCCTATGCCATTCCACCCATCCGGAGGACATGAAAGAAAGAGTTTATTATTTGGTGAATCCATTAACCAGGCAGTGGGTTGCTCTTCCCCCCTTTGACGAGAGATACTCCTTTTTAAGTGGTGAGGCTGTAGGTTTGGTGTGCAATGATGATAATGAGAGAAATTACAAGGTGGTGAGGATTCATGATCGAAGAGATGATGATCTGTCCGATTTGACATCCCTGATTTTTTCTTCTGAAACAAATACATGGGTCGCTATGGAGGTGCCAAATCCGACGGAATTTTTCTTCTCTAAATTTGTGAGCGAGTACTCCTATGGTATGTTTTCTTGGTATGGGGTTTTGTTCTTACCAGACTTGCCCACCCTAGGTAATCCCAGAACTATTCTTGCTTACAATCCCATGGAGCCAGAGAGATGCCTTGTAATTGACTCCCCTCAAGAGGATGATGAACCCAATTATGATACCATTTTTTTAGGCGTCTGTCAAGGGTCTTTGCACTTATTGCAACAACACCAGTTTGGTGACGGTAGATGGTTTCTTAGGATTTGGGAATTAAAAGACTACAAGAAAGGAGAATGGAGGTTCAAGTATAATCTCTTCTACGATGAATTCAACACCACTGATGCCCGTCTCCTAATGGAATTAGAGAGGGACTTAGACTCTTGGGTGGACATAGAACCTTTGGGTTTGGACCCGAATTATGAAGGTATTCTTTACTTTCTTCATCGTTATGACTCTTTGAAGCGTATTTTCTCGTGCAATTTACTCACCAAAGAAGTCAAACAGCTAGAAAGCATCAAATCACCTGTCGTCGATTATAGGATTCATGAAGTTTGGGATGACAAAAATATGTTTCAGTATGTAATACCACATGGGTGGCCTACACATATTCCTGTGCTCCCTCAAGCTGCCAATTAATTCTCCACAGTATTTTTGATATTTCAATCACGAGAGACTTTGGGTGGATTAAAACACTACTACCTGACTTTCCTTACTCACACTACAGCATTTTAGCATCCGTTGATACTTTAGAGCAGTGGAGAGGCGTTAGCAGGAAATTCGATTGATGATCTGGTTGTGTCCATTACCGCCTGTGAAGTTTGTTTAGTCAGCTTGGCGTAACACTTTCTTCCTGCATGTTGCTCTTGTCCTGACCTGTCATCTACTTGATGACTTGGTCATTGACCTTTGTATTCTGTATGACTTTGTTTTCATCAATAAATGAAGTCTCGAATAGCATAAAAAATAAATTCTCCACAGTATTTTCTGTAGTATATATGAGCTAGCAGGGAAATCATTGTAAAACAACTACTTCAGTCCGCACAAGGTTTAGAGCAATTGTTGAGGCAAATAGGGACACAACCTATTTTGTTGGTCCTGGATGATGTTTGGCCAGACTCAGATCACCTTCTTGACAAGTTCAATTTTAGAATATTAAGTTACAAAATTCTGGTGATATCAAGATCTTCGTTCCCAAGATTGGAAACCAAAAAATTTACAAGTATAATTATGGGAGAAGAGTGGGTGAAACTTCTGAGTCCCTTCTCCTTGATGTATGTAGAGTGAGCTACGTACTTTGAGACTACAATCGATTTGGTGTAAAGACTCTGTCTCAAGAAAAAGCTAGAGAATTACCCTCAACTGCATATTCATATATGAGAATTGGTTTTTGTGGTCTATTAGAGTTAAAGCCACATATCTTGCCCTTGAAATGCAGCAACTGGGGGAAATTTGTTTTGGGATTAAGTTGTCTGCTTGTACCTCTTAGTTATATCTGTAACACCTTTTGCACTGATATATGCCTTGTCAGGGTCATTGAATCCTTAACTAATGAGATCTTGATTTGGTTCTTAGAAAAACAGCTATCGAATGATGTGCATGATTCATCAATTTTGAAGAGAACTACGACAAATAGACCAAGAACCTCATAGGCTAGACGAAATATGCCTAACTGATTGAATATTAGTTAACCAAGACAATTTTCTCAACCAATTTCTTGCTGATGATATGCGGAATTGGATTATTGGCACTAATTACTCAAATTGTATCATTGTTGCAGCTTGGTTAATTTATAACGGTTTCTGCAGAGGATAACTTTAGCTAGCTATATCTCTCAATTAGTCTTAACTGTGTTTTGGTTATTACTGCTTTAGTCAGAGTTGATTGGCAATGAGTAAAATGTCGTAAATCTAATTCGAAAATAAGGTATTCTCGTGGTTTGCTAAGGAAGACCCTTGATCTCTCTGCATATGTCTTTCAGTGTGCTGTATCAGATTAATGCTGATGGATGATTGATATGGAACTTAATACAAGAAAAAATAGTATTTTAAGCCAATGAATAAAGTTACACTATGAAACTCCGCAAAGTACAACTATATGAAGAAAGATGAGAAAAGAATCACGAATGCAACTTAGCAGGTAAAAAGACATAGATTGTCCCTTTAAATGGAATGAATCATTGTATCCTTTTTTTTTTTAATTTCAACCATTATATCACTCAACTTCATAGAAATCAAATAAATGTGTTTTTTTACTTGTTATGTCCGATTCACCAATACTGTCATGACATGTGGCATACTGGACAGCTAATTTAGAATTTCTAATTGTTCTATGTTTTCCTATTTCTAAAATTTTATTTCTGAAAAAACTATAATTAATACTTAAATATAAATAGTTATGTTTAGTGTTTTTCTCTTCCCACGGCTTCTGCTCACCCTTAATGATTTATTCCAAAACCTCAAGTAGTTCCGGGACTCACGACGACCTGCAGCAGCAAATCGAGGCATGGTGGCGGCAAGTGACGACAACGGTGTACTCATGCAGGCGATGGCAGTGACTCTCGCACCCCAGCAGCCCCCTCTGAGGAGTTCCTCGTTCGCCAGCAAGCAACGGTCTCTAGCACGACAGCAACGGCGAGTGATGAAAACGGTGTACTCATGCAGGCGACAACAGTGACTCTCGCACTCCAGCAGCCCCCTCTAAGGAGTTCCTCGTTTGCAAGCAAGCAAAAGTCTCTAGCACAATAGTGGCGGGCTTCTCGATGGTCTTTGTCCCGATAGCGGCGGCCTTCACTCCAGTTCTAAAACGGAACTCTCAGTGAGCATGATGACGCATACGAAAGTTGCTCATGGAGATTCCGCTATATCCAACTCGGATCTAAATAGATCTTGGCGGAGGGGCTCTTTCTCCCTCTCTTCGGCAGCGACCTTCTTCTCTTTGACGCCCAGATCCGCAGCGGCTCGCAGCTAGGGGTGACAAAATGGGTTGGGTACCCAATGGGTTACCCATTTAACCCATGGATAAATGAGTAATGGGTATAAATGGGGCAATACAATTTTATATGGGTCTAATTGGGTCGCACCCCAGCAGCCCCCTCTGAGGAGTTCCTCGTTCGCCAGCAAGCAACGGTCTCTAGCACGACAGCAACGGCGAGTGATGAAAACGGTGTACTCATGCAGGCGACAACAGTGACTCTCGCACTCCAGCAGCCCCCTCTAAGGAGTTCCTCGTTTGCAAGCAAGCAAAAGTCTCTAGCACAATAGTGGCGGGCTTCTCGATGGTCTTTGTCCCGATAGCGGCGGCCTTCACTCCAGTTCTAAAACGGAACTCCCAGTGAGCATGACGACGCATACGAAAGCTGCTCATGGAGATTCCGCTAGATCCAACTCGGATCTAAATAGATCTTGGCGGAGGGGCTCTTTCTCCCTCTCTTCGGCAGCGACCTTCTTCTCTTTGACGCCCAGATCCGCAGCGGCTCGCAGCTAGGGGTGACAAAATGGGTTGGGTACCCAATGGGTTACCCATTTAACCCATGGATAAATGAGTAATGGGTATAAATGGGGCAATACAATTTTATATGGGTCTAATTGGGTCGCACCCCAGCAGCCCCCTCTGAGGAGTTCCTCGTTCGCCAGCAAGCAACGGTCTCTAGCACGACAGCAACGGCGAGTGATGAAAACGGTGTACTCATGCAGGCGACAACAGTGACTCTCGCACTCCAGCAGCCCCCTCTAAGGAGTTCCTCGTTTGCAAGCAAGCAAAAGTCTCTAGCACAATAGTGGCGGGCTTCTCGATGGTCTTTGTCCCGATAGCGGCGGCCTTCACTCCAGTTCTAAAACGGAACTCCCAGTGAGCATGACGACGCATACGAAAGCTGCTCATGGAGATTCCGCTAGATCCAACTCGGATCTAAATAGATCTTGGCGGAGGGGCTCTTTCTCCCTCTCTTCGGCAGCGACCTTCTTCTCTTTGACGCCCAGATCCGCAGCGGCTCGCAGCTAGGGGTGACAAAATGGGTTGGGTACCCAATGGGTTACCCATTTAACCCATGGATAAATGAGTAATGGGTATAAATGGGGCAATACAATTTTATATGGGTCTAATTGGGTATTTTATCCATTTAACCAATAAAATAGTGGGTTTATATGGGTTGGGTAATGGATATCGATGAACCCATATATTAATATTCTAATTCAATTATCCACATAGGCCAAGATGGGCCTAACCTATTTGGGCCTAATTCGGCCCAATGGGCCCATCTCGGCCCAACCAATATGGGCCCGACTGGGCTTGGGTGGGCCTATTTGGGTCCCTTCCTGCCCAACACATGTGGGCCTAGTTGGGCCCAACATAGCCCAAACCATGCAGACTTAGTTGGGCTCACATGGGCCAATTTAAACTAGACCTGGCAAAATGGGTATTGACACGACAACCCGACACGAATCTAACACGAAATTAGTGTAAGTTTCCCTAGAGCTATTATGACACTCACAACAAGCACAATATGCAGCGGAAACGAGGAAACCCAACCAAGAACCAAGTGAAACATGCATAAACCGTATAACAATTTTTACATACCAGGATGGTTAGGATCTTTCACCTAACTTGTGTAACCGAATCAGCTAGAGCCAGACAAAAGCCTCGCCCCTCTACGGTATCCACACGAACCGTGATTGGCTTGAAATCGTCCTATGAATCAAACCTCGAGCACTCCCGGACTGATGTGCTAGCAAGAGTAAACCGGAAGCAACAACCTTGTGGTGTTTGTGTGTATGGTTATCTTCTTTCTTTCACAAAGAATGAAGAAGAGGTGTGTGTAGTGTTTTCTCTGAATTTTTGTAGAAGCAAAACGTGAGAGAGGGGGAGCAGAATGTAGAGAGTGATCAGATCACCACAAAGTGCCCAATCCCACTCATAAAAGTCCATTAGCATAATGGCCAACATAAGGCCTCATTAGGTGACAAGATAATGGCATTCATTATCATGCCTCCACTAATGAACAACCTAAAAACACACCACCTTACCACTAATGTCTGGCCAATTATTTAGCTAATAATTGTGCCAAAACCGACCCTGGCTCAACCACGATCCAACCATACCCGGTCCAACCATGGTCCAACCACGGTTCAACCATCTGCTCGGATCAACGGTTCTATGTGTGTGACCCTGTAGGCACTTGTAACATCCGGCAATAATCGTAAAATCTCATTTTACAATTATAAGCAAAGAGCGGCGTCTAGCAACACATCATTGCTACCCGAACGACAAGATCAGTACTGATTCTATATGCCTCGGAAAATGTCATCGTCCTTTCGTCCCATTATCTAGATCAAACACGAGACATGGAATATGTCAATCTCGTATATGTTTAATCTATGTTTCTTGATCCCCGAGTTAACTGTATAAAACGGATACCCGTGATATCACCACATCACCCAATCCGAGCATGGCCATGCATTTAACAGTTCAACTCTATCAAGAAACCATATGATAGTATACCCGTTATATGGGTCGAACGAATCCCGTCTTGATCAGTCAAAATCCACTACATACTCGTCATATACCCAATGATTACCCTTATGTCCACCCAGTTACGGATGACTAGGAATAATATCAAAGTACATGACTCATATGTTGGATACCTTGACGATCTCAGGTCGGAGGACAATACATCTATAAGAAACACTAATGACATACATATAACGTTACATGTAGTGTTCTTATGTGGGTCGGTCCAGTCCACAAGTTCTCCAACTTGTACCCGTATGTAGAATTCATATCACATATGCAATTCTCAACATACGCTAGTCTTAGTTTATTATTACAACCCATCCATAATAATAATCGACTAGGGACAATTTAAGAATATGAAATATTCTAGGGTTATAAGTATGTGCAAGTGCTTATCTCATAAACGATACTTATTGGAATAACCTTAATACATATACATGACTACAAATAATCATCCATGATTGGCTTTTGGGCATATTATACTAACAATCTTCCACTTGCACTAAAGCCAATCATCCATATATCTCATACATGTGGATCTAGCATGACCATCATGCTTCCGCTACGTGAGAAGATTAGACAATATATCTCCTACTTTGTTCCCAAAAGGGACTATACATAGCCTCAGTTGTAGAGTCGGCTACTGTCTCTTGCTTGGAACTCTTCCAGCACACATTACCACTTCCAAGACAAAACACCTAAACTGATTGCGATATAAAATCATCCCTGTTAGTTTGGAAGCTAGCATCTTTGTAACACTTTACAACAATCCCACCAACGCTTCCGTGAACCAGGAATGCATCCTTAGTACTTCTCAAGTACTTAAGGATATTTAACCGCTGTCCAGTGACTTTCACCGGGATCAGATTGGCATCTGCTTGTGACACTCAAAGCATAAGCGACATCCGGTCTAGTACATAGCATGGCATATATGATAGATCCTATTGCAGAAGCATAAGGGATCTAACTCATCCACTCTCTCACCTTAGTCATACTAGGATATAGACTCTTTGAGAGAGATATGCCATGTGACATGGGCAAGAAACCCTTATTGAAATCTTGCATGCTAAACCTCTTTAGCACCTTGTCAATATATGTACTCTGACTTAGCCCGAAAAGCCTTTTGGATCTATCTCTATAGATCTTTATACCTAACACTTAGGCAGCTTCTCCTAAGTCCTTCATTGAGAAATTCTTTCCTAACCAAGTCTTTGCAGATTTTAGTGTCGGAATATCATTCTCAATAAGTAGGATGTCGTCAACCTACAACAACAAGAAAACAATAGTGCTCCCACTAACCTTCTAGTAAACACATGAAACATCTTCACTTTTAATGAAACCAAACTCTTTGATTACTTCACTAAAACGAAGATTCCAACTCCTAGAAGCTTGCCTTAGTCCACAAATGGATCTTTGCAACTTGCATACCATACTAGCATACTCTGGATCGACAAAACCTTCAGGTTGTGTCAAGTACACATCCACAAAAATTTTCCATTAAGGAAAGCGGTTTTGACATCCATTTGCCATATCTCATAATCATGGTATGCGGCTATAGCCAAAAGAATCCGGATGGATTTAACTACGGCAACTGGTGAGAAGGTTTCATCATAGTCTATACCATGAACTTGTTTGAAACCTTTCGCAACCAACCGCCCTTTATAGGTAATCACATTACCATCCATGTCGATCTTTTTCTTGAAGACCCACTTGCACCCTATGGGTTTTACCCCTTCGAGTGGATCAACTAAGGTCCATACCTTGTTTTGATACATGGATTCCATTTCCGAATTCATGGCTTCTGGCCACTTCTGGGAGTCCGGATCCGTAACGGCCTACTGATAGGTAGTGGGCTCATCCTCATCTATGAGCATCACATCCCCGGTATGAGACACGAGAAATCCATATCTCTCGGGCTCATGCCGAATCCTATCTGACCTACGCGGTCCGCGTGTTACAGGAACAGGATTCTCGTCCACAACACCTTGTGGTTCCTGTTCTTGTTCCATCTCAGTCTCTAGATCTCGAACTTCTTCGAGTTCTATTTTCCTCCCACTGATTCCTCTAGAAATAAACTCTCTTTCTAGAAAAATCGCAGTCCGAGCAACAAACACTTTATGGTCGGTGGGATTATAGAAGTTATACCCTTTAGTTTCCTCAAGGTAACCTACAAATAGGCACTTCTCGAATTTTAGGCCAAGTTTATCCGAAGCTTCACGTCTCACGTAAGCCTCACAACCTCAAATCCTCATAAAAGACAAATTGGGACGCTTCCCAGTCCATATCTCATATGGTGTCTATTCGACTGATTTAGACGGAATATTATTTAGTGTAAAAGCAGCAGTCAATAAAGCATGTCCCCAAAAGGAAGAAGGAAGGTCAGCTTGACTCATCATAGAACGAACCATGTCTAACAAGGTTCTGTTCCTCCTATTGGATACGCCATTCCAATGAGGCGTACCTGGTGGAGTAAGTTGTGATACTATACCACAACTCTTTAGATAGTCAAGAAAGTCTCGGTCTAAGTATTCACCACCTCGATCTGATCGAAGCATCTTAATACTTTTCCCGGGTTGATTCTGTACTTCATTCTTAAATTCTTTGAACTTTTCAAAGGATTCCGACTTGAGTCTCATTAGATACACTTAGCCGTATCTACTGATGTCATCAGTAAATGTAATGAAGTATTGAAAACCACCTCTAGCCTGTGTAGACATAGGTCCGCATACATCAGTATGTATTAGACCTAGCAAGTCCTAGGCTCTTCACCTTTACCCATAAAGGAAGCCTTAGTCATTTTGCCTAACAAATATGACTCATATGTCTCATATGATTCAAAATCAAATGAGTCTAAAAATCCAACTTTGTGGAGTTTAGGAATACGAGTCTTGTTTATATGGGCCAAACGACTATGCCAGAGATAGGTTTCACTAGAATCATGTAATCTAACCTTCTTCGTATTAATGTTATAGATAGGCGTTACTAGGTTTAGAACATACAAACCATCGTTTAAAATGCACCATCATAATCAATTTCATTGAAATAAATAGAACAACAATTGTTTTTTATTCTCAATAAAACTTTTCTTGTCCATACAAGACACAGAAATCAAATTCCTGCTTATGGTAGGTACATAATAGCAATTGTATAGTTCTAAAACCAAAATGCTAGGTAAGAATAGATAGAAAATCCCTACGGCTAATGTAGCAATTCTTGCTCCAATACGGGGCATAGGTCTATCTCATCCTTAGCCAATCTCCCACTCTTTCTCAGTTCCTACACATTTCTACAAATGTGAGAACCACATCTGGTATCTAATACCCATGAGGCAGAGGTAGAGATATAAGCCTCTATAACAAAATATCTGAAGCGGAAGTCTCACTTCCTTTTTGCTTCTTTACCTCTTCAAGGTAAACAGGGCAGTTTCGCTTCTAATGGCCTGGTTTGTTGCAACGGAAACAATTTCCTACCTTTGCAACACCACCATTGGGTTTCAGCACATGAGAATAAGAAGATGCACATGCACCAAACCTTTTGGTACATTTCTTCTTCTTCTCAAACTTTGCTTTACCCTTTCCTTCTCCAAGGAAACCAAGACCCTCAGGGCTCTCAATGTATCTAAACATCTTGAGCACATGAGGTCTAACGGGTGATAACTCAGCCATTTTGCATTGGAACAATGCCTTAGAGGTCTCGCACCTCCCATGCCTTGCTTGCTCTCCTCAGAGCATTTTCAGGTGTTCGATCATATCGAGCGCCCACGTGTTCTCATCTTGCTTCTGAAGCTCAGAGTCCATGGCAATTAGCATAAGGCATGCAACATCCAATGCATCATCAACATGCTTCTCGCAAGCATCTACTTCTGCCCTAGAAGCATTAGGCGCCAATTCATTAAGAACAGGCCCTTCAAGGACATACAAATTTTTCTTGTTTGAAGACTATCCTCAAAATGTGATGCCACTCTAGGAAACTATTCCTATTCAGCTTGTCCTACTCAAGGACCAATCGCAATAATAAGTGCTAGTGTTTTGTGCCATGGTAATTCTACAACAATGATCAACTCACACAAATAATAGTCATGCATATAAATCATTTAATAAGGAATTCTATTAAATGTGCTCCTACTACATAAATCAAGACAATTATATAAGTAGGCCAAGATCCATATTTCACTACAACATAAGTCAGCGAGGGCTGATCACCTATATCATAGCTATTTAGGTAGACAACTCTTTGTCAATTACATCTCTATGTAACTCTTGGATAGTTGAGTGAACAACACCTTGTCCATGTCTATCTTATAGACTTGCTCAACCCTTGCCCCTAGGTCCTTAATCCTATTAAGATAACCTAGTTAAGTCCAAACCCACAATAAGCAGTCGAGATATTACAATTATCCACTCGCACCTTCTTAGGATAAACAATGGCACCTTGCTTTGGCAAAAACTACCAATTGTTGATCTTAAGCTTGATGAGTGCTTATCATGGAAGGCAACTAAGAACTTAATATTTCACCAATATATTATTCCATACATTATATGCAAGTTCTTGATGAATCATACATTGGTGTTTGTAAATTTGGAAAACCAAAATTACATGTGAACATCGATGTTCAACTTGTAACATCGATGTTGTGAGAATCTGATTCTCCCCAACTACTTGGCAGTAGCTCAATAACATCGATGTTCAACTCATAAACATCGATGTTGTTGAGATTCTTGAACTCCAAATTTTTTGGCAGTAGCTCAATAACATCGATGTTGCACTTTCAAACATCGATGTTGTTGAGATTCTGAAAGTTCAAGATTTTGGCAGTACTCAGTATTCCAGCCATATCTAGAGCTGTAGAGCTCGGATTTGTGAAAACTTGGTGTCCTTGGAAATCTAAGAAGTAGGGCTACAACTTTGCTGTTCAAGCCAGACACCAATTCGGCCTCCTTCTACCCCGAATTCGCAGTTGACGTTACTGGGTTCCACAACATCGATGTTGAACACTTCAACATCGATGTTTGGAGATTGCGAATCTGCAAAACATCGATGTTGGCACTCAAACATCGATGTTGGAGGTTGCAAAACCCTCAAAACATCGATGTTGACCATCAAACATCGATGTTTGAACTTTTGGAACTCAAGAACATCGATGTTGGACTCTACAACATCGATGTTATTTGAGTTCTGGAACTTCAAATCAATTTTGGCCGAGCTCAAATAACATCGATGTTTAACTCTTAAACATCGATGTTTTGAGAATTTTGCATGAGAACATCGATGTTGGTCACACAACATCGATGTTGTGATGATTCAGCCGAGGCTAACCTTCATCAGAACATCGATGTTTGTCACACAACATCGATGTTATGAAGGTTCTGCCAAGGCTAAACTTCATGCCAACATCGATGTTGGTCTCACCAACATCGATGTTATGGCCTAGCTGTACTAGAACGACAATCGTTCTATACACAAACCGACAATCGATTTTCGTTTTATTGAACCCCTTCGACTTACTGCCGATAACTCCTTGATTGATATCACATACTAATCAAGTTCATGTTGTCAAAACACTTTTGACAAAAACACATCAACATGTACACAATTCATTTAGCATAACACATACACAAGGTGATTCCTACACATGCTAGGATGATCATATTTTATATGCATCACCTATACGGTTTAGAGCTTCACAAGAAGGCTCCGCTACCACTGTAAGTTTCCCTAGAGCTATTATGACACTCACAACAAGCACAATATGCAGCGGAAACGAGAAAACTCAACCAAGAACCAAGTGAAGCATGCATAAACCGTATAACAATTTTTACATACCTGGAAGGTTATGATCTTTCACCTAACTTGTGTAACCGAATCAGCTAGAGCCAGACAAAAGCCTCGCCCCTCTACGGTATCCACACGAACCGTGATTGGCTTGAAATCGTCCTACGAATCAAACCTCGAGCACTCCCAGACTGATGTGCTAGCAAGAGTAAACCGGAAGCAACAACCTTGTGGTGTTTGTGTGTATGGTTATCTTCTTTCTTTCACAAAGAATGAAGAAGAGGTGTGTGTAGTGTTTTCTCTGAATTTTTGCAGAAGCAAAATGTGAGAGAGAGGGAGCAGAATGTAGAGAGTGATCAGATCACCACAAAGTGCCCAATCCCACTCATAAAAGTCCATTAGCATAATGGCCAACATAAAGCCCCTTTAGGTGACAAGATAATGGCACTCATTATCATGCCTCCACTAATGGACAACCTGAAAAAACACCACCTTACCACTAATGTCTGGCCAATTATTCAGCTAATAATTGTGCCAAAACCGACCCTGGTTCAACCACGGTCCAACCATACCCGGTCTAACCATTGTCCAACCACGGTTCAACCATCTGCTCGGATCAATGGTTCTATGTGTGTGACCCTGTAGGCACTTGTAACATCCGGCAATAATCGTAAAATCTCATTTTACAATTATAAGCAAAGAGCGGCGTCTAGCAACACATCATTGCTACCCGAACGTCAAGATCAGTACTGATTCTATATGCCTCGGAACATGTCATCGTCCTTTCGTCCCATTATCTAGATCAAACACGAGACATGGAATATGTCAATCTCGTATATGTTTAATCTATGTTTCTTGATCCCCGAGTTAACTGTATAAAACGGATACCCGTGATATCACCATATCACCCAATCCGAGCATGGTCATGCATTTAACTGTTCAACTCTATCAAGAAACCATATGATAATATACCCGTTATATGGGTCGAATGAATCCCGTCTTGATCAATCAAAACCCACTACATACTCGTCATATACCCAATGATTACCCTTATATCCACCCAGTTACGGCTGACTAGGAATAATATCAAAGTACATGACTCATATGTTGGATACCTTGACGATCTCAGGTCGGAGGACAATACATCTATAAGAAACACTAATGACATACATATAACGTTCCATGTAGTGTTCTTATGTGGGTCGGTCCAGTCCACAAGTTCTCCAACTTGTACCCGTATGTAGAATTCATATCACATATGCAATTCTCAACATACGCTAGTCTTAGTTTATTATTACAACCCATCCATAATAATAATCGACTAGGGACAATTTAAGAATATGAAATATTCTAGGGTTATAAGTATGTGCAAGCGTTTATCTCATAAACGATACTTATTGGAATAACCTTAATACATATACATGACTACAAATAATCATCCATGATTGGCTTTTGGGCATATTATACTAACAATTAGCAGGTATAGGTCAAAGCTTTTCAACCCGTTTAGTTAAATGGGTCGACCCGACACGACAAGAAAATTAGCAGGTCAGGTCGTGGGTTGACCCGCCAAGCCGATAGGTACCTATTTATGACTCAATTACATTTAAGGTAATGATATTTTATTGATTTAATACAAGAATATTTTATATTTAAGGTCAAAGTTACTAAAATTATCCAAAAATATTTCTATTAATATTTAAAATACCATTATCTTATGATTTTGCAATTTATGATTTTATTTAATATATGAAAAATCTAATTATATGCCTGTTTGCTTAAAAAAAAACAACAATTTGTGCAAAATATAAAAATTTCAAACTAGTTTTTAGGCTTGTTAGACTTAATAGGTAACCCAAGGGTCAACCGAACCCGACACGATAGTAAACGGGTTGGACGCGACAGGACACGATTATTAAGTGGGTCGGGTCGGGTTGAAGATTTGGAACCCGTTTACCTGCTCCCCGACAAAAACCCGACACGACAACACGAATTGCCAGGTCTAATTTAAACCCCACCAAGCACATCTCGTTCGCGCCTTGTTAGGCTCGTATTGGCTATGCCGGGTTAGCTGGACTAGGTCAGATTAATATTCATAAAGTTAAAAAAGTTAAAACACAAATTTTAAAAATTATATTAAGTATTAGCATTATATGGATAAATAGGTATATACACATTAAATGGGTCTCGATGGATAAATGGGTTTACCCACATTAAATGGGTCTAAATGGGTATGGGTATCCATTTAAATTTCTTGATGGGTCATAAACGGATAAATGAGTATGACCCATTATGACCCAACCCACGAATACCCATGAACACCCATTTTGCCACCCCTACTCGCAGCCTCTTTCTCCGCGCGTCATGAACGGTGAGGATACTCTCCCGTCGATGATGCCCGTTTCCCGGCAGCTTTGGTTGATTGCTCAAATACCAGGTGTGGAAGTGTTGTTAAGGTGTTGAGTTTATATGCATCGAAACATTTGGTTTCACCATGAATTGATGTTTCTAGGTTTTGGTTGCAATTTTATTGTTGTTTAGGTTTTGTGTTTGCTTGTTTGATTCAACGATGCTCGACGTTGGAGAAAACATTTGGTGTTCTTGGTGATTTCAGTGCAGGATTTGTGTATCCTTAAACTATTTTGGCCAGAAATGTTGCGGTGTTTGACAAATTATCCGCAACAACAAGTCCGATGAGTTGGTTCTGAGCTTCCTACGCCTCTCACCTGCATAAAAATCTTCATCTAGTGGAAATGTGAAATAGAAAAAGAGGAAATAAAAAAGAGTTATATTTGTGTATTATTTTTTATATTGAGAATTTAAATCGGGAAAACAAAAAATGAAAAATAACATTAAATTATTCAGAATAAGTTGGTCCACATGCCACGTGTCGTCATGAAATTAATTTACCGGGAATAACGGGTAAAAAGGATACATTGGTTTGATTTTCATGAGGTTGAGGGATATAATGGTTGAATTTTTTGAAAAAAGGATACGATGGTTTCATTTAAGTGAAGAGACAATCAATGTCTTTTTACCCCACTTAGCAATCAAGTCAATCTATATCTTTTTACCCATCTATGTCGCCCTCCATCCTTCTCTCTCGACCCATGTCCCCAGGATTACCAGGCACATCCCCAACTTACCTACCTACGACGAGATTTCCGACCATATACTACCCAAATTAACAACCCCCACCACCAAATATCCACACTATCATCCAACCGAACAATCACTCAGCCTCCCTTTATCCAAAGAGCCAACACACCAACCAACCACAATCCTAATCCCTACCCCCCAATCCTATACCCACCCATTTCTCTAAATGGAATCGCAGAACCGTCCAAACCGCCATAGACAATAATCAGGTCGTAAGTATCTACGTGGCGAATTTGCTGAAACGATGGTTACCAACAGACATTCACCTTGTTATGTCAAAATATGGAGATGTTATGGACGTGTTCGTTCCATCGAAGCCAAACAGGGCGGGAAAGTGTTTCGATTTCGTACGATTCAAAAATAACGTGCATATTCAAAACCTGGTCCAACACATTAACTCGATGGAAGTGGACGGTGAGAAACTGTTGGCTAACTTAGCCAAAAATCGTTATTTGACCCCTAGACAACGGAACGATGATCACACAAACAGGTTGAACCTGAATCCTCCAGCTGCAAGGGGGCAGCAGTCGGGCTACAGGTCCTTTGCTGATGTCGTTCGACCGGCGTGAGAAGACCCCAAGGGAAGTAACACAGAAGGAGACACATTAACCTTCATTCCAAAGGACGGTGCACTTGCTTGGCTACAACGAAGTATGTTCGCTGTACTAAAAAATCCAATGGAGCTTAGTGTAGTATCTGAACTGGTCTCTAGCCCAAAGAGGGGGGTAAGCAAAGTTATACTCCTGGGTGGTGTCGCTTTTCTCATTGTTTTCGAAACGGCTGAGTGTATGCAGAAATTGGATAACGATAAAGATGCAGAGGCGCTGCAGGTCTTTCATATTCTTAGACCATGGAAAGAAGGGGATGTTGCCCATAACCGTTTATGCTGGGTCCTAATTAAAGGTGTGCCCCTAAATGCCTGGTCAAAAGAATTCTTTCAGTTTATTGTATTTTTTTGTTCCATGGTCGATTGGAGCCCCAAGACACGGTCACAAACATGGATGGATGTTGCCGAAATACTCATCCTGACTAATAAGGTTTCCTTCATCAACAAAGTCCTACGGGTTAAATACGGGAATATCAGTTACGAAATCGGGATGTCTGAGTCTCAATACGAGCCTTTCGACTGGGTCTAGTCAAAAAGCGGCGGCGGGTCTCCGGCTGCTAAAGCTGGTACGGTTGGTAAGGCCATCCACCACGATGCGCCGGCGTACACCCACCGGAACATATCCCCCGACAACATCAACGTCGACCTCCCGAGCCCCAATACACACACCCAACACCATCACCACTCCCCAAGCAACTTAGCACGCCAACCACGTGAGCAGTCACCAATTTCTGAAGACCCTTTCAAATTATGTCCAATTATCGAGAAGCATCTTCCAAATACAAAGCCGGCACAGCTGTGACAATCTTCACTTTCCCCTAAACCCATTCCATCAGAACTATCTCCTGCCACGTCACAAGACACCTTAAACTCAAATACAAACACAATTCCCAGCCCCCCTAACCCAATTGTTTCGGGCCTAAGATTACCACAAAAGACCCTCTCCCCCCTGAGCCCAACATCTAGCCCAAGAGAGAATCATAGGCCCAATTTAAATAGCCCACAAGCCTTACCCCTGGTCCCATACCCAAACACCCCAACTATTTTTAATTCCCATGTGCGAAGCCCTTTTCCTATCTTGCTTGATGATTTTGCATCATCCAACGATCGATTGATTAACAACTCCTTATCCTCATGGAGTGGCTCTTGGCCCCCTTCCACAAGCACAAATAACTGCCATTCCTTCATAATGGCTATAGAAAGGAAAGTGATTGAGGTCCTGCAAAGGATGAACGTGGGAAGAAAGAATAAGACCAAGTATATGATAAAGACTGGAAGCGCCGTTTCAACGCCTGAGAGCCATCAGTTGGAGTCGGATTCCTGGATTCAGAGGATGAACCAACGAGCAGGGAAGGCCATAGAAAGAGAAGCTTTGGTCCTTGTTTCCTTCAGTGATCTTGAAGCTCAGGAAACAATCAATATCGGAGATTCCATCGGGTGGGATAGGTCTGATTGCAGAGCCGAGACGGATCAACTAGTTGAATCAATGATCGTAGAGGAAGCTTTTGAGTGGGCGAAATCTCGGGCCGAAGACTGAATTATGTTACCTCTCTTGTCGATACCGTGCATCATTATCTTCTTATGATTAACGTATTGTCATGGAATGTCAGAGGAACTAGTTCAGTTAGCAAGCAAACCCAGGTATACAACCTTGTTCAGAGATTGAATGTTAATGTTGCATTCTTATGTGAAACCAAATGCCCAAGAAGAATATCGAGCTATGCCATAACCTGTGGGGGCCTGGTAATATTCATTACCTTGCTGTTGATTCAAATGGAAGGACAGGGGGATTGCTACTCATATGGGATACTTCTGCTTTTCAAATAGAGAAGGTCCTATCGGATCGTTGTTGGATTATAGTGGAAGGGATTCTGTCCAGTAATAACTGTAGGGGTACAATCTGCGGAATTTACGGGAGTACTTGTTTGGAGGACAGAGTTTTTATGTTTGAGACCCTTGCTGCGCTAAAGAGGGATTTTTTGTCCCCATGGCTGGTCTTTGGAGATTTCAACGAGACATTAACCGCCTCGGATCAAAAAAGTGGCCGGTTATACAATAGAGGCGCTGCAACGTTCAAGAGTTTTATCCAAAACCTGAATCTAATTGAATTTTATCTAACGGATAAATTATATACATGGGGAAATCAATACTCTGCTAGAAGGATTGATCGAGTGTTTGCAGAAGGCGATTGGTGTATATGGTTCCCACATTCCATCTCACGACCGGGAGCAAGCAACGATCAGATCATTGCCCATTGCTCCTCTCACAGGATAAATTGTCATGGGGGAAGAAACCTTTCAAATTTCTTGCTGCTTGGTGGGAGCATCCTGTGCTACCATGAAATTTAATGCCCTACTTAGAGGTGGCAAAATGGGTTGGGTACCCAATGGGTTACCCATTTAACCCATGGATAAATGGGTAATGGGTATAAATGGGTCAGTACAATTTTATATGGGTCTAATTGGATAATTTATCCATTTAACCTATAAAATAGTGGGTTTATATGGGTTGGGTAATGGATATCCATGAACCCATATATCAGTAATCTAATTCAATTATCCATGTGGGCCAAGATGGGCCCAATCCATTTGGGCCTAATTGGGCCTATTGGGCCCATCCCAGCCCAACCAATATGGGACCGATTTTGCTCGGGTGGGCCTATTTGGGCCCGTCCCGGCCCGCCCCATATGGGCCTAGTTGGGCTAGATGTGGGCCTATATGGGCCCAATGTTGGCCAAGTTGGGCCCAACATAGTCCAAACCATACAGACCTAGTTGGGCTCATATGGGCCAATTTAAACCAGACCGAGCACATCTCGTTCGCGCCTAGTTAGGCTCGTATTGGCTATGCCGGGTTAAAAACTAGGCCGGATTAATATTCATAAAGTTAAAAAATTTATGATACAAATTTTAAAAATATATATTAAGTCTTAATATTATATGAGTAAATAGGTACACCCACATTAAATGGGTCTAAGTGGATAAATGGATAACCCACATTAAATGGGTTTAAATGGGTTTGGATATCCATTTAAATTTTTTAATGGATCATAAATGGATAAATGGGTATAAATGGGTATGACCCATTATGAACCAACCCATGGGTACCCATGGACACCCATTTTGCCACCCCTAGCCCTACTCAAGTTTTAATAGTTCAAAACAATTAGAGATCATTATATATTATATCATAGACTCGATGGATGGGGCACCCATTATTCCAATCTAAGAAGAGATTGGACTTGGATTTTCTGCCTTTGTTTCAAGCGGTGCAGGGTTGGGTTCCTCTCCAGTTTTAGTAAATTGTATCTTCACCGTTAAAATAAATCTAATCCAATAATTTTCCTCAAAAAAAAAAAATCTAATCCAATAAAATTGATTGGATCCGTATACCAATCTAATACGTACAGTTACTATACTTGGCGTGGAAGTCATCTATAGACCATTTGTTTTCATAACTATTATTTACCACGCGCCTAGGCGGTGGCTGAGGCGGTTTGCTTAATATAGTAAATTAATTGCTGCATTTTAAGGATATAAATTCCATCCAAACCTGAAAACCTAAACGTCAAAAACCCTAACCTTTTTTTTTTTTTTGAGAATCAAATCAAATCTCATTTTAAGGATGACGCTTTACTGCTTGAAATCCTCTGCAGAGCATCACCCTCTTCCAAATTTGCGTTTCAATGTAAGTTGGTATGTAAACGTTTGGAATCCTTGATCTCCAACCCCATCTTCGCCAATCGCTGGAAGGAACTTCGCCATATTTATCATCCCAACAGAAGAAAACCCTCTGTCCTCATCATCAACCTCGGCCCCAAGTGGGACGAACAACACATCATCAACTACGTAGTTTCCAAACCCACCACTCTATTGGGATGCAATACATCTTTCAAGTTGGATTTTCTTCCTTGTTCCAGGCAGGGGTTGGCTACCAGTGTTCGAATTGCTGCAACATGTAATGGCTTGATTTTGTGCCACGCAATTTGCCAAAACCTCGATTCAGGAGAACCAAGAGTGTATTACATATGCAATCCACTAACTAAGCAGTGGGTTGCACTCCCACCCTTTCCTGACAAATACCCCTTCATGCAAGGTGTGGCTGTAGCTTTTGTGTGCCATGATGACAAGAATTGCCGGGTAGTGCGACTTCATCGTGGACGTCAAAGGTCCTCAACTGTTTTTTATGGTGCTAAAAGGTCCTCAACTTATAAAAGATTTTATAGGATTACGTTTATAGCCGAGGTGTTTTCCTCCGAAACAAACAAATGGGAAGAGAAGGAGGTATGGCATCCACAGAATCGAAAGTTTAGCTTCATAGAGTACTTCTGGCGCAAGTATTTTTCACATAGTATATTTAGTTGGAATGGCATTTTTTTTGTGAACAACGATCGTGTGGCAATAGAAATTGTAGCATTCAACCCTATGGAGCCAGAGAGATGCCATATAATTGAAACCCCTAGTGATGAATCCATTTCTGACACTGTTTTCGGAGAGTGCAATGGGTCCTTACGGTTGCTGCTACACATGCGCTTTGACGTTAGCAACATTGGTGGTCGCGGTGGATTTTTTAGGATTTGGGAATTAACAGACTATGAGGAGGAAGAGTGGACGTTCAAGTACAATATCTTTTTCCATGAAATGAAAACAGACGATGTTGAGTTAAAAGACGAATTATCATATGACCAGGGCCCTGAAGTGAAGATTTTGGCTTTGGACCCAAATTATGAAGATACGGTGTATTTTATTCAAGAGCGGACCGTAAGAAACCCAAGGCCAGTTTTCTCATGCAATTTGCGGACAAAAAGAGTTGAAGTATTTGATACCATAACATTAACAGATTCCAGTGACTCTCCTCACAATATCTTTCAGTTTGGAGTACCAGATTGGCCTGCTCGAGTTCCTGTCCTCCCATCAAATGTTCCATAAACTTTTGAAGGTGAATTTCCTCCATGATCTGGGATAGTTTTCCACCTATATGATTGTCTACATCTGTAGCTAGGTTCATGACTCTCTATTGATCATTTTACAAAATCTATCCAACGCTCCTCTAGATTTCGCTCTATATGACTTTTGATTGCTCCTATGCATAAAAGTAGAATGTTTTCTTGTGGTTGGCAAATATTCATAAGAAAAAGTTGGAGATAAATCTCTCTGCACTGCATATTCATATATGAATATTCGTTTCTGTGGTCTATTTAGGTTTAAAGCCTCGTAATCTTGCCTCTGAAATGTGGTGGGCTTAATTAATTTTTCGAAGATTGTGATATATTCATCAATATTTGCCAAAACGACGGTGAACCTAAAAAACCGTTGGTGATAATATTAACAATTTTCTCATACAACTTGTGGATTTGGCACTAATTATACAAATTGTCTGATTCTCACAGCATGGTTAATTTATTTGGCACTAATTATACTGGGTTCTGCAGTGGATCACTTTAGCTAGCTAAACCATGTTTTGGTTCATCTACTTCTTTAATAGTTAAGAGTTCATTGGCAATGACAGAAATGCTAAAAAACATAGTCAAAACAACGTATACAACCCAAAACAGAGCAGACTAGCTAGGTCAGAATACAGTAGAAACTAGCTCAGAATCTTATCTGCCAGGAATTGTACAGCAGACTAGTGTCGATACACTGAAATCTGAAGAAACCTACACAAATTCTAATGTGCCAGAAATAAAGAACTAGGCTTCAGAACTGGTCGAACCACATAATCCGAGCTTAAGATCAGCACAAATACCACATGTAGAACAACGGAAATGAGTAAATATCAGCTATTAGTCTATAACGCACACCTTATACGACAGGTACAAGCAGTCCAAGCAACTCGGAGAAGCATGGATTAAATATATACCATTCTTCTACAAATGAGTTCATCCTCACAAAAATTCAGAATCACAACACGATCCAGTTTTAGAACACGGCAAAGCAAGATTAAACGAGGCCAAGTAAGAGCAGAAAAAGGGGAACAAAAAAATTTTTGGTTCCAACTTTTCCAGTGTTGATTGCAAAGAATAAATGAAGCAGTGGATAGTATTGATTGCAAAACAGACATGATTATCAGATAGTATTCCTCAGCCGATATCAAGTAGCCAACCTTTCTAAAATTGCAAGCCATAAAAAAACTATGCTTCCCTACAAAACTAGCTGACCAAAACAAATTTGCCAGAGATTTTCCCCCTTACAATGAAACTAATTAATTGGCCCCTAGTGGGAAAGCTGCAGGAACATCTGTAGGCCCCTAGTACGAGATGATTATTTTTCTCTTACAACGAAACTATCAGCAGTATATAAAAGATAAAAGAAGAAAATAGACACTTTGAGAAGAATAATTAATTGACACATGATGCAAGCACTGCAGGAACTTGTGTAGGCCACTCTGGTACTATATACTGAAACATAGTATTATATTCCTCCTGATTGCGACCAACCCTTTCATCCTGAGCTCTTTTGTTGCTTTCTAACAGTTTCACTTCTCTGGTGTGTAGATTGCACGAGAAAATACGATTCATAAAGCAGTAAGGGGCTGAGCGATCATAAAGTATATAGCTATGAAGAAAGTAAACATTGCCTTCATCATTCGGGTCCAAACCCAGAAGTTTCATATCCGTCCAGGGACCTTCTAATTGGTCTAGCAAAGGAGCATCATCGGTGTCGAATTCGTCGTAAAAGAGATTATACTTGAAGCTCCATTCTCCTTTTTCGTAGTCTTTTAATTCCCACATCCTAAGAAACAATCTATCACTTGTTTCATAACGGTTATTGTCGTGTTGTTGCAGTAATCGAAGCGACCCGTGACAGACTCCTAAAACCTGATATTGAATGGTTTTGCCATCCTCATCCGGAGGAGTGTCAATTACTTGGCATCTCTCCGGCTCCATGGGATTATAAGAAACGATACTTTTATATGTTGGCAAGAACAAAATCCCATTCCAAGAAAACATATTGAACCTAATATAGGAGTTATAATAGGAGCAATATCTGCAGCTGGGAGGTTTTGGTACCTCCATGGTCACCCATGTATTGGTTTCAGAGGAGAAAACTTCGGCCACGAACAAGCAATCACCACTTCCTTGATGAGTTCTAACAACCTTGTAGGTGATAGTATCATCATTATCATCATGACACAATACTACCAGACCTACTGCCACATCTTTCGTGAAGGTCGGGTATGTCTCGGGGAAGGGTAGAAAACCCAAGTCGAATCTCTTCTTGTCGGATTGGTAGAATAATGGATCCTGCAAGCGGCCAACGCAGTTTATGATAGAATGGTCAGTGCCCCGAGTAGTCTTCTTGCAGTTGGTGACCAGCGTGAAGGGCTGCGGTTGATGGACAACACCCTCAGTACGGTTCTTGTTATTGTGGATCTCTTTCCAACGCTTGACAAGGATAGTGCTGGAGATCAGAGAATTCCAACGCTTGGAGACCAACTTCCCCTGAAAAGCAAATCTACAAGACAGGAATGCTCTTCCAAGGATTTCAACCAATAAAGCGTCATCCATATCCTCCATTGAAGTCGAAGATTTTCCTGCTCTTGCCATTTGAAACAAAAAAAAAAAGGCGAAGTTTGTCGGTGTTAACCTAAGTTCTTCACCCCTAAAATAAGGGGTTGTTGGGAACTGTTAAGTGAATATATCTTCTCCTCTAAAATGAGTTTTAGGGCCGGCTCCAAAAGTATCGTAATCCTTCTGAATTTCCTTTTATATTAGGGATCTAATATTAAAAATAGTTTTAAAATTTAAACAACAATAAACGCTTTTTTATTTCAGAATATTTTGGTTTGAATGAAAACATTAAATACTATCTTAAATTATATTTTAGAATTGTTAATATTTGTAAGTTGACTAATGAATTATAACTTTTTAAATAATTTCATATATAATATTAAAGTGAAACCTAATAAATTGAGATGGGTAATTAAATGACCAGTAATTTATTCAAACTATCGGAGACATCTCTTCAAATTTGAGAGAGAATGCATATCTCTTCATCTGGAAGAAGGAATAGTGTAATCACCCGCATGCTGAAGGATTGAAAAAAATGAGTGATTTTGAATTCACCCACATATACAAGCCTGCTTCTGAATTCACAACCATCAACATGGACCCTTTTTCAGTGTTTTGGGAATCATTGAAAAGCAAATTTAGCTGTTGAGGTATTGGAAGAATAAAATGGCCATTGCCGACGTGGAAACCAATTTCTACAGACTTCTATTTAATCCTGTGTTTAGAATAAAGGGTTTTTCTAAATAACTTCCATATTTTTTAAATTATTCAGAAATTTAATTATATTGCTTCTATGTTTTATCCTGTGTATTATTCCCTGGATCTTGGCAACATTGATTTGCTTCATCAATTGTTTTTTTTTTTTTATGCTAACATCCAGTATTTCGATTTGGAGCCCAAGTTTTGGCTCACTAGACTTGCACGCCAAGTAATATAATCCCTCCATGATCAGGACATGGGTTCTGTTGTATTAATTGGTGCGAGGAGATATAATTAACTCCCATCTAAACCAGAAACCCAAAGGAACAAACCCTAAGTCAGCCTTCCCTCCCAATAATCATCATATATCCTGTTGCATTAATTGTAGAAAACAATGGCACCGGAAAAGTCTTCAACACCTACTGACATGGGAATTGGGTCTAGTATGGAGGACGTTGACGATGCTTTGTTGATGGAAATTCTTTGCAGAGCATGCTCTTCTCCTAAATTTGCGTTTCAATGTAAGTTGGTCTGCAAGCGTTGGGAATCCTTGATCTCCAACCCTGTGTTCCCTAATCGCTGGAAGGCACTCTGCAGTATTTATCATCCCAACAGAAGAAAACTCTTTTTCTTCATCTTCAACATCAGGATCCGCCACAAGCAGAACCAATGCATCATCAACTACGTAGTTTCCAAACCCACCAATACAAATCAATTCGGATGCCATAAATCATTCAAGTTGGATTTTCTTCCATGTTCGAAGCAGGGATTGGCTACCAGTGTTCTAATTGCTGCATCCTGTAATGGCTTGCTCTTGTGTCACTCAATAGGCCACAAGAAGGA